>JAYJLV010048481.1:0-50506 GCA_036873485.1 Torymus texanus
AGCTGTTATTTGAAATGAAGGAAATCAAAATAAAAGTTAAAAATAACTGCCACGTTTCTTACACTCGAAATCGCATTATCTCTGTCTCTCTCGCTCAAAGCTAGCTGTATCTCTGTTACCGAGGGAACCACCTTAATAAGTTCGAACAAAGCAACTGTAACGTTCTTCTTGAGGTGCGCCTGCGATGCTTGCTCTTTGACAATGATGCCTAATGCAACGGCCCCACGTTGTGGCGGCAGCGCGGCGCTTACGAACTTGTGCGCGCGTGTTTTTTTTGAAAAAATTGTAAACAAGTCAAGCGCGCTCTCTCTTCCTCTCTCTCTCTCTCTCTCGGGCGCGCGCGTACGCGCTCACACACTTTTCTCTCTTGCTCTCACAGTCATACTATCGCTCTCGCGAGATGTACTATATACATAAAATATAGGTACTGTATACAATATATTATGTAGCGAGCATTTATATACGGTGAGGTGTATAAGCGGCGCCTCTCACATGATGTATAGATGTCAAGCGCAGTATAGAAATTATTTACCATCTACGTTATAGACAGTTTCTTCTGTTTTTATATTTTTTAGTCTTTATTTTTAATAGTTGATTGTAATAATTATTATGATTTTGTTTCTACACGAGAACGTAAATGCGAATACGTATATTAAATTAGTAAATGTACAAATCTTTTAAGTAATTGTGAATATATAAATAAAAATGTTTTTTATATAAGATTTGTATGTACCAAGACCACGATTCTTGCAATATCCAGTTAAAAAATCTTGTCAAGACAATATTCTTGTGTTTTAGGTCTTGGTCTTGTCTTGAAACTTTTGTATATGATCTTGTATCGGTATTGTCTTGAATTTATCTTGAATAACCTCATTTTGTTGCCCAATTCAAAAATGAAGATCGTGTACTAATCAAGCAAGCAATTCTGCGGGAAATTGACGCGGCAAAAAATAAAGGAAAAGGGCTCAATGACACAGTCTATGGGATTTAAATGAGGTCGAAACACTTAGAATTGAAAACAATCTTTTAAAACAACTATTAAGTGAAGTGCAAAGTAAAAACCAAATTTTAAACGAATTACTAACAAGTGAAAAATCAAACAGAAGCCAAAACCTTAACATTGGAATGAATAAAACTTACGCAGAATCTCTAATACAGACACCAAATAAACCAAAAAACAAATAAGTGCCTAAACTTGTGATCAAGAAAACAAACAAAGAAGACGATACTAATCTCGAAAAAACAGTGTTCAACTACTTAACGAAAGATAAAACAATCCAAATCAAAAAAGTAACTAGCAAAAACAAAGATACTATAATAATTAATTGCATGAATATTGAAAGTGTTAACGCAATCGAAAACACTTAAATAAATGAACTAAAGAAAATTTTAAGATAGAGAAAGAGCAAATAAGAAAAACCAATAATAAAAATAGTGGGTATAGAAAAAGATTTAAATAACAATAATGAGATCGAATCTGACATTAACCAAAGATATTTCAATAACATAGAAGATAAATGTAAAGTTTTACATAGCTACTCAAGCGCTAAAAATTCAATGAGTGCAATACTTGAAGTTACTGCCAATATTTATAAGTATATTCGGGAGGAGAGAAACAAATTATTTATAGGATTCCAAAGTTGCAGAGTGTACGACAACATAAACAAGAATCCTTGTTATAAATGTCCCAGATATGGCCACGGAGGCAAGAAATGTGAAAACAAGGTAATGTGTCACAAGTGCACGGGTGAAACAAGTTTATAAATTATCGCAAACTAAAAAACATAGCAAGTACGGAATATTGGTCTGAGATTACAACTATACAAGTTCCAAATCAAGCAATGGAGAAGAGACAAAAAAAGAAAAAGGAATATGATACCTAGGAACAGCTGGATAACTAGCACAATAATGACATCCTGATTAAAAAAAAAACTCTACAAAACCTGGAAGAAGGACTCAACTAATACAATTTAAAAAGAGAATTACAAGAACTATGTCAAGATACTCAACCATATTATAAATATAGCCAAAGAAAATTTTGATAAAAAACAAATCGAAGCAAGTCAAAACAACCAGAAGAAATTATGGAAATTAATTAACAGTAAATTAGGCAAAGTTATCAAGAAAAAAGACGACATCAATTATATAAATCATAATAACAAGAACAAAATTACTGATCCTACATCAATAGCTCAAAATTTGAACGACTTTTCTCTAACGTTGGAAAAAATTTAAGAGATAAAATATCATCGCCACAAAATGAGAACATAAAACTACCATCTATGGTCAACAAAAGCGTATTCAAACATCCCACAACCGAAAACGAAGTCAAGAAGATAATACTAAATTTAAAAAATAAAAATGGAGGTATTGACGGAATCAATTCAACAAATTACTAATCGAATATATAAGTTACCCGATAGCCATATAATAAACAATAGCCTTCAAGAAGGAATCTGGCCAGATGCACTGAAACTGGCAGAAGTAACACCGATGTACAAAGGTAAAGACAAGCACTTGCCAACTAATTACAGACCAATCTCACTGATATCGAACATTGCGAAATTTTTTGAGAAATTGGTCCACAAAAGACTCTTAAGTTTTATCAACAAGTATAACATCATATCTGATAAACAATTTGAATTTAGAAAAAACAAAAGTACTAAAGACGCGCTAAATCTAATAACTAACATAATATACAAGCTGCTTGATTCTAGTGAGCCTATTGCAATTACTTTCTTAGATTTAGCAAAAGCTTTTGATACGGTTGATCACAAAATCTTACTTGATAAACTACACAACCTCGGTAATAGAGGTATTGCACACCAGCTTTTAAAAAACTGCCTTACCAACAGGAAACAGAGAGTGTAAGTTAACAACAAAATGGCCGGCTATTGTCTCCTTCTACACATTGACAGAGACTACGCCGTTAACACCAAGAGCGACTTGGACGATTACGTTTGGCGCTCATGCTGGACTTAGACGCGTTAAGAACTAACTCGGCTAAAATCCACCGAATTTTTCCGTTTTTAAAGGCGGAAAATTTTCCGGCTGCATTTTTCCTGGCTCTGGGGTACCTCAAGGAACAATACTAGGACCACTACTGTTTATAATTTACATTAACGATATGCTTCAAATATTACCCAAAGATACAATTATATCGTACGCAGACGATACAGCAGTAATAATAAAAGATAGAAGTTGGATTAATGTAGAGAATAAAATGAATACCTATCTGCACAAACTATCAAATTGGCTTGCACTAAATAAATTCAATCTACATGGAATTTGGTAATAATTGCAATAGCACTCCCAAAAATTTAAACATAAACATTCAAGGTAAGCAAATTACAAGAGTTGATAGCACAAGATATCTTGGAGTAACAAGTAAGTTATCTTTGATAGTAACATGAAATGGGATATATCGAATATCTAAATACCTCATGTTTACCTTCTACAAAATATCAAGAATCATGTCCACAGAGACCTTAAGAATGCTTTACTATGCACTTTTCCACAGCATAATAACTTACGGTATTATTTCCTGGGGAGGTGCATACGCAAATAGTACCAGAATCCTACAAAATCTTCAAAATAGAATGTTAAAGATAGTAAACAAGAACCAATTTATACATGAAAAACAACCACTGAATTTAGATCAGCTTTTTACATGTGAATCTCTACTATACCATTATGAGGAATTAAAGAATACTTTCAACAATTCAAACACAGCTACAAGATATAAAACTATCCTACTACCAAAGAACAATCGACGAATAAGCGAAAAAACAGCTACGTTAGGGCCATCTATTATTTTAACAAATTGCCAAATAGTCTTAAGACGATAAATAATAAGAATAACAGAAAGGCTAAGATCAAGAAATGGATAAAGGAAAATCATTAACACATGAAGAAGAACAAAAAATAAAAATAGATTGCCAGAAAATTCGCTCAATTTTTAATTCGACATTCGACACTTACTTGGTTACCAACATACTCACGATAATACAAAAGGAAAGTAACAAAACTGTCAAGTTTGAAGGTCTCACATCGGAAGTCCATGAGGACAAGCTACTTGACAAGTTGTTACAGGACGTCAGAACTTACATCTGTGCAAAAAACCTATGCCAGCTATGCCATAAACGCTCTCATCACCGAATATCTACTTATAATCTCAAGAAAATAAAAAAATCAACGGACTGCAACAACATCACTACAATCAGAAAAATTGCAGGAGAAGTAAGAAGGAACGGCGGAATAACCAAAATAAATAACACCGTAAAGAAAACTTTCCATGAAAATGAAATAGAAACACAATAAAGTTACAACGGAACTTCAAAAGCAAGATACGATGATATAGGAGGGATATACCAGAACTTCAAAACACAAAATTTCAAGCATATACACTTTGTAAAAGGCGCGCAGAAGACGAAAAGGAACCCCCATCAAGAAAATATACTCCCATTAAAACTATATTTTACAAAATTGACAATATTGCCCAAGATAATAAAAACAAAATTTTAATGAAAAAGGCAGCGAAAGCCCCTGATAATAAAATTACTGAAAACAACAACATCAGAATGACCTACGGTGACATAAATTACTTAGGATCAAATAAAGCACTATTCTATACTTTGACAGAGGTTACAGAGGCAAGCAAACTTTTACAAACTCGGTTTACCCACTTGAAAGACAACCAAAACATAAAGACATTGTAATAATAGATGATATAGTTTTCACATCAAATTGTATTTGCTTATCGACTAAACAGCACAAAGAAACGTTCCCTCATTACAGAGTTACATGTGCAGTTGGGCTCACGTGCCCTGCTAGACTCAACAAGTATAAAAGAATAGTCTATGCAAGAGACAGAAACGCAACAACAGTAATACCTACTTCTGCTAGAGCGATGCTGACCAGATTTTGGAGATGAAGAGCTTCAACAGATTTAACGTGCATTACTATACTTGACGATGTAACTCTGTTACTTCGAAACAAGTACAGCAATCTTAGTGCAATTATTTCTATAGTTTTAAGTTAGTTTTAAGTAGTTTAAGTGTACCAGACCAGCGCACAGGACGTTTACTCCTCTGCTGGACTACGTATGTAGTGTACTAATATATAATTGTAATATTTTTGTATATTTCATTGTATGTACTCTGGTTCATTACATATAAATATAAATATAAATAAGCAAAAGAGTAGATATTATCTTCCTATCTCTAACGGGCCAATCGAGGTGAAGCGTCCATCCCCGGTTTGCTACGTGATTTCTTTCTTAATTTTCGACTTTAGTACTATAATCCCTTTTCTGTATCTGTTCGTAATGACATATTCTACTAATATCCAGAGATGAATAGGATATGCCCATAAATCCAAGAGAGAGGTAGGAACAGGTATAGAAAATTGATTCCCTTCCGAAGAAGATGACCATCATAAAACTCTTAGCGAATGACCACCATAAAAACCTAGCGCCAACAGGGTCGAGGGTATATACCTGCGCGGAGTATATTACACCCCGATTAGCCCGTTATAGAGAACCTGTCGCCAGTCCCACTCTTCAATCTACGCAGAAACCTACCATAGTCCTACCTGACCGACTCTTCTATTTCGTCTTTTGTTCAAACTTTACTAAAAACCACTAATTATTTCGACCTCCGGTTTCGGCATATCGTTTGCGCATTAAAAAACATAGAAAGGTGCACTCTTTTTACATTTATTTTTTTACAGGATGAAATAGAGGAGTCAGTAAGGTAGGACTATAGTGCCCCCAGAAGGAGCTCAACTTATTTCCGAGAAGACACTCTCACTAACTGTGCTCAGCATCACAACTTACTCTTGTACATTTTTTACTAAGAATATATTCAGTTCATACCTATTATCCTTGTTGTTTAATACTCTCAAAAGGGGCTTCAAATAGAGGCGAAAGTTTTATTCATCAGTGTATGAAATTCGAAATAGAAAAACTACATTGTTGCCTCGTGGTATATTATATAGAAATGCAGTACAAAAAAGCTGAAAGATGCGAACCTCGAATTATATTAATACTAAAACAATATGATGTATATATGTTTATAAAAATGCAAATACTTATTCCAAAAGTTTTGGTAGACAAATAACAAAAGATGTTACTTTTTGGCATTTATTTCTCATTTGTACACAATTACTATATGGTATCATTCAGACTAGGTCAGTAAGTCATACATAAGCAGTGATTATTTTAAGTGTAATCAACAATACATTTCATTAAAAAAAAATATATCTTAACACTATATGTGTATACGTCAACATTAATTATTATTACCCTATCGATAGAGTTCAGAAAGAATAATATAATACTATTAATCGTACAGTAATAAAGTATACAATTTCATACCTTCAAAAGACTGAAAAAACGATATTTTCTCACAGAAAATATTATCGTCTACTCAACTAAGAGATAACTTTTTCAAAATTTAATCTACAAAGTAGAAAAAACAATCTGATCCTGTCACTTATTATTCTCACGTCAAATATATATAGGTATATTCCTATCTCATTTATCCACCGTATAAAAGAACATTCAATCAAGCTACCACCAGTAATAATCCATCACATTCGCTACATGTTCGTCTTGCACTCTTTGTCCCACATATCAGCGAGCTTCTGCTGGTCAGATTTCTGTTTGTCTTCCTCCTCTTTATATGGCACCTTTTTCTTAAAGTTTTTGGAGTTTACCAAACCAATCCAATTCATGCGGTTAATCGGATAGCACGAGGACAGCGCAACGTCGATACGAAAGTACCGGGGTGTGATGAGAGTTGGTGGTGGTTTGCGTATTAGAGAACCGTGGCCGTCGGCTTCGTTGAAGAACTTCTTCAGACGCTGCTGAAGGTTCCGCAGTGCACCCGTTGAGGAGCGACCCGGTCGACGATCTGTTATCTTGATGGCGTCCAACTTCACTATTTGAGTAAGAAAGAGGGATGGAATTAATATATATTAATATTTGGTGCCTCAAGAGTATAATTTTGTTTTAGTAGAGTACTCAGTGAAAAAAGTCTCATCAAAATTCTACCGAACTTAAAAACCAAAATAGGTCTAAAATTTAGTTTTAAAAAATTGTTTGGTTTATCTTTAAAGCTGTCGTATGGGTCATATAATTATTTTCCTTTTCTTTCTAAAATATACAAAAAATTTTAAAGAATTAATTTTCGTTGAAAAGTTTATACAAAGTGCATTGTATATAATACAGTTTAGAAGCAATTATGAAAGAAATCCGACCTTTGTTAAATTTCTGCTTGATTTTTAAATCCAGCAAGGTTTTAATGTGAATATTTTCACTAGGGGAATTGAAATCTTATGTCGATATACAAACAATATAAATTTAAGTATTTGAAAGAAACTGGTATTTACATTCATATGAATATTTGTCTGTCTATTGTACATATATCTAACTGAGAAAGAGTAGCAAATAAATTGTTTAAGTAACTATTTTCAAAATTTTTATTTATATTCCATGTTATACATAGACTAAACGTAAATATTATAGTACTGTTGCAATCTTACTTACTTATAGTTACATCATCCATTGGCTTTTAACCAATTAAATCAAAATCAGCCTAAAATTCCCAGAAAAATGTTTCGGTTCTCTTCAATAGCTGAAAAATGCGTCCGCAATGAAGTTATAAAATATACGAGATTTGTCTATATGCATATTCGATAATTTTAAATCAATAAAAAATTGAAAAAATAATGGTTATATTATATTAAAAAATCAAAACCGAATGCAAAAAATGTTTCACTTACATGGACATCACCGTCACAAAAATGATACATTTTGACTAATAACGGGTTGTCAAATCTAAACAAAAATTGCGTATAAATTTTTATAAAAAACCTACAAAAATCGATATATTTTATTATCAAGAAAAATTTCATAATCAGTAAAATTTAAAAGAAATCCTAGCTATCAGAAAAAGTCTTTAATCGATCCAAGATATTTTTAATGAAAAAGAAATCAGATTATCACATACATGGTTCTACGATTTTCCTCAGTACGCAAATGGCTATTTATAAATTATCAATTGCATAAATACTAAGACAAGGTTACACATATCAATTGGCTATTCCCTATTATTCATCCGAATTAAGAAAAAAATAATCTTTGAACAACAACCTTGATTCTGCTCAGCACTGCAATTGCTATAGTACAAACTACCGCGCCAGACCAAAAACTACTTCTCAAAGTAAATAAACTACCGTTCCCTTAAAAAAAATAACCGAAACTTAAACAGTACTCAACAACCACAAATACCTGCCGCACCTAATCCTCCACTCAACGTCGATCACTCAATCCCACACTTCACACCGCACGATAATCGCTGTCTTTCTATCGCAGGTCTGACGTTCAACTACCACCTATCGCTTGCACTCTGCTACGCGGCGAGAGCGAGAATTGCGACACGGCGAAATTCGTTGTGACGCGCGTGTACCTACGCGGTTGAAAAATGCATGTACACGGCTAGTTAAACGCGCGATAAAAATGCGCGCCGCTGAATATAGATGCACATCTTTATACGGGCGAAAGTTCGCCGCAAGCTTGCACCCCGGATGTGGCGGCTGTCTTGGCTGCAGTTCGCGACGTTCAAAGAGAGAACCGCCCTGGCAACAAGAACTTTTCCGCAGTGAGCAGCTCGGATGATACGACGTATTTTGGCTGCGAATATAGTGAAAGTTTTTGCGTTCGATTGATCTTTTTTTTTCTTATTGGATTGCGTTTTCACGTTACGTACATGCAACGAGTTGCGTTGATGTCTTAATGATTGATGTTTTATTAAAAGTGTCAAAAGACTGGGAACTATAGTTCTACTACGATAAATCATTCTAAAAGTACAGCGAAGAAAGTATAAGAAGAAAATTTTCGAAACATATGTACTTTATGATCAGTCACGTATAAAATTTATTAGACAAGTCTATATATAATCAAGTCTTTTTCTTATACAAACACTTTGCAATAAATCACAGATGGATCACAAACAAGTCTGCGCACTCGTCGTGGAAGTCTTTTTTTATACAAAAAAACTATTGCAAAATAGAATTTCCATTTTTTGTTCGATTACATTAAGCGCTGTCGAAACAGTAACAGTTAATATAGAAACACGATGCGACGGTCAACTGTTCCTCTGCGCAACATATACCGAGTGATTCTCGTATAAAACAATACAACTTAATTATTATATCTATATCGTGCTATTTAGGTTCAACGTTTGACATTGACGAAAATATACAAAACAGGACGAATTTTTTTTAAATTACGCTAAAATTTGTACAAATAATATAATATTGTCTTATAACAGGGATCGATTTTACTTTTTCATCATCATAGATTCCTCTAAAATCTGTCTCCTCAGTGCCTCAGTCTCGTCCTCGCTGCTACTAGCGTTAGTCTCGCTGCTGTCATTGCTGTTCAAATTCCTCTCGTTCCCAGTCTTTTTCTGCTTGAGCTTGAAGTTCGCGAACTTCGACTCCTTTTTCCTTCGTCTCCTGCTTCGCCTGTCCTCCAGACATAGGTCGATGTCCTCGAGAAAGGAATCCTCCGAAAGGCTGTCGTCGTTGACGATGTGCTGTGTCGTGTCCCCAACGCAAAAGGAATCCTTGAACCAAAAATTGTTGCAGTTAATAACAAAATTAGGGTAATCAAATATAAAACACTTACGTGCATATAACTTTCATCGGCCTGCGTCATCGGTTGCGAGAATATCTCATCATCAGGCACCGCGTTTCGCACCTCCTTAAAGATAAAATTTCCCGGCCTGATAGGACTCTTGTTTACGCTTTGCATATAATGCGCCCGCATATCGATATCGTCACCCACATCTTGAGTATAACTAACAAAATTATCCAGATCCCCATCGTCCTCACAAGAACTACCCTCGGAGGTATCCACATCATCAGATTGTTCGGCTTCGTCCTCGATGAAATCGTTCGCTATTCTTTTCCTGACCCTTGGTAATTTCTTCCTCTTCTTCCTCTCCTGGTGCACACTCAAATTGTTCTCGCTGTGGTACTTACGAAATCGTGGACTAACACTGTGCTTCGGCAGCTTGTTCTCTTTGTTCGCATACAGAGCCTTCGGTACCCTCCACGTGATAAACTCTTCCGGTGACTTCTGTTTAGGGCTTACCTTTGGTTTTATTTGAGGTAACACGAACCCGTTCAAGTCTTTGGTCGCAGGTTCAGCGTACTTTTTCGTTAGGCTGAGGAGCGAGAGGCTTGGATGTCTCGCTTGGTGTGTAAAGAGAACCTTGGGCTCGTCGTTATTTCTACCTGGGAAATTAAATGGTTTTTTATCAGGTGGATCTTTTCGTTCTGGTAGCTTCGGTGGTTTACTCAGTGACGTGTTGTTTACATTCTTAAAGGCCAGCGGCCTCTTTGGTGGGTTTTGAGAGCTAATCGGTTTCTTGATTGTGATCCAGCCAGATTTGGACGTCGAAGGCTTCTGTGAATTTTTACTTCTCGAGAAAAATGGATGAATGTCCTTCTGGGTTTTTTGAGAGGTAGAAGCTTTCGATGAACTCTCCTGAAAGAACGAACTAACGTTTTCCTCCTCGATCTTGTCCTTCTGCACGACGAGAGACGTAAAGTCGAAATCATCCCAGTCGTCCAAATCCATATCACCAATATCCTCCACGGTCTTATTGTTCTTTGGTCGACTGTCATCCGTATCCTTACCTGACAATCGCTCGTCCTCAACATGATCCTCTACCGCGTCTTGCTGCAGTGTTTTATCATCGCCATTCAATACACTTAGCTCGCCGAACGCAAAATCGTCTTTTGTATTCTCTTGTTTCTTTGCCTCATCCCTGACCATCTCCAAAGACAAGTTGTTCTTGATCTTACCGAACGACTCCTCGAACCCGCAACCCGAAATACTTTTTCCGAACGAATCGTCGTCTCTCTTCTTCTCCTTCGTCGCTACGTCATCCGATTTCACCTTGCTCTTATCAATTGCGAACGTGAACTGCGTCTCGAATTCGATGTCGTCGAACAGGTCTTCATCTGAATCTAAATTAGCGGTAGCAGCGTTTACCTTCGACACTTCTTCTGCGATGCAACGCAGACTCGACCTGCTCTTGGTAAGTTTCGGAGGTGTGCCTAGAATCTCGTTATCCGACGAATCCTGCGTCGTCTTCACTCGCTTTTTCGCGGATTCTTTGCACGGACTCTGACTAGCGCTTCGACTCCTCTTCAGTGAAAGCTTCGGCGACTCTACGATAGTGTGATCGTTCTCTCCGTCGTTGGGGACGACGGTGACGTTTTCATCAATCCGGCTGCCTTCGAACAGGTCCTCGTCGCTGGTAACCTCATTTAGCAGATGGTCAAAAATGTTCTCCTCGTCGGGAGGTTCTCTATCGCCTTCAGAATCTCCCTCTAACAACTCATCAAAGATGTTACTTTCGTCGGAGGGTTTCCTATCGCCTTCAGAGTCTCCCTCTAACAACTCATCAAAGATGTTCGGTTCGTGGAGTGGTTTCCTGTCGGCTTCCGAAACATCCGACTCGCTATACTCGTCAAGAATAGCATCGAAGTCTACCTCAACGCAAGCCGGTATCTGCTCTATCTCGCTCACCTCTGGCTTTTTAATTTCATCACTGTTGGCATTAGTATCTTGATTAGATGAGTTTTTCTTCCCGGAAGAATCATTTTTTGAATCGGCCATAGAAAAATCATTATCAAAGAAATCAGACGTAACGATCTCCTCTTCAATCGGCTTGCCGACGTACTTCGACTCAACCTCTGTGGAGAATTCTTCGAAGAACGTCGAGTCCAGATTTTCGAGGTCCTCCTGAATCCTCTTTGTGTTCTCTGCGTATTTTGATTGCACGACCGGCTCGTCAAGGTAATCGATTTCCACATTATCCACATCCATACTAACTTTTCTATCGTTGATTTCGAAATCATCATAACAGTCGTTCATGTTTGATTGAATCTCGCTTTCGGTCGGATTTTCGCATAACGTCAGATCCTTGATACAGTCAAGAGTATCCAACGAAGGCACAACAAAATCATACGTTAAAATATCTACAGGTGAGCGAGGAGGTACCCAGGTCGTGTCGATCTCGATGACTTTTGGGTCGTTCTGTTCTGACCTCTTCATGGCACATAGGGTCAAAAACTCGAGGGTGTGCGAGTCCGACGTAAGAAGCTTGACTTCGTGCGGTTTTATCGTGGCGTAAGGATTGTTCAGCTTGTTGTTGGCTACGTTCTGAAATTCCTCGAAGATAATATCGGCGTCGTCGTAGTTACACGCTGGCGTGTGTATCTTCTGCGCACCTGTTAAGAACTTCATCATAGACGACTGAAAATTCAATTTTTAACATTAATTATATTTTTATTATAAATTTAAATAATTATATGAATATTAATGTCGCTTACCTGACTGTTAATTGGTTTTGCCTTAGAATCTGCTTTAGATTTGCTTTGTGTTCCTGAAGGACCTGGAATAATACCGCTTGTAGATGCTTCGTTTCCCTCCGAAGGAATAACGTCTTTTTTCTTTTTTCTAGGTTTTTTCTCAACCGGTGCTTTGGGTTTTCTGCCCTTAACAGTTGGAGTTTTTGGTTGTGCTTTTATATAAATTGCCATACATTCAGGGTTGATGTTCGCGGGCACCATTCGGGGACTAGATTGGTACAGTGAGGACGAAATGTTACTAGATTCTAGTACTTTACTGTTTAATGAATCTTTTTTTGATATGGCTTGATTCAAGGTCTGTACTTCCTTTCCTTCGGTTAATAAAAGCACGACTCGTCCACTCCGTTTTCTACCAGTTCTTCCCATTCTTTGAACGAGTCTGGTCGGAGTACTTGTAGAAATATCAAAGCAAACGATTAAATCGACTTCGCCAACATCTAAACCTTCCTCACCTTTAAAATAATAAACATAATATTATTAATTATTTAACATAAATCATTTTAAGTAATATTTAAATAAATAAAATTCGAAATTTACCAACTGACGTTGAAATTAACACATTAACTTTGTTATTTCGAAAATCTTCTAGAGCTGCAAGTTGTTGTTTTTGCTTTTGACCAGCTTGTCCAACAAACATCTGCGGACGTATTAACGGTCTTTTTTGCAACAACAAAACATATACTTCATTAACAATATCTCTGTACTATAAAATAAAAAAGGTTTTATGAGTTATGAATAAATTTCTTTTTTTTAATGTTCTCAGTATGAATGACTACTTACTTCAACAAAAACGATAGCTCTTGTACTTTTATTTTGTTCAGAAAAAGATTTGAAATGATCCACTAACATGTCACGGAGTTTATCAAATTTAGCATGTCCAAAAATGAGGCCATCAGGTATCTGACATGAAAAAAAATAAAACGAAATTTGTAGAGTTATTGTTTATAACAATTAATAAAATTAATGAAATAAAACCAACATCTGGGATTTCTGCATCAGATGATGTATCAATTATTGGAAAGGTCCCAATATATCTTTTTATGTCTTCCAACATTAATTGTAAATCAATTTCAGCATCGAGCCAATATTTATCAGAATGACCTCAAAAAATAAATAAGATAAATATATAAATTTAAAAATCACTATAAATAAATATAAAAATACATACTGCCATAAAAATTATAAAATGCTCGAAGCCCATGTTTGATAAGAAGCTCATAAGCATGATACATTGTAAGCAATATATTTAGTGTTTTCATTATTATTCCATGATTTGATGCTTTTTGAGGTCTACTTTCATATTGTTTCATCAACATGAAAATCTAGAATCAGATTATTATGTTCCGTGTTATTTAATATTTCATTTATAATATGTAGGATTTTGTTGATAATTAAAAAAATTTTATATTAATATTAATTACCCTTCCTTTAGATATATTAGCAGTATTGCCTTGAACAATATGATTTTTAACTAAAATTCTTACATGTGGGTCCATAATATTTATATATCTATCTTTATACTCATTAAGAGCTTTGCCTAAACCAACAATAACTTGTTCCATTGACCTGCTATTAGTATATGGAGTAATATCTGAAGAAGTGTCATCTCTCAATTCCAGCTCAGAGATAAGTAAATTTTGAATAACCTATATAAATATTTATTATTTAGTCATCTCTAAATATTTGATAGAATAGCACAACTATCTTAACTTACCTCACGGACTTGATCTATTTTACTTCCAGGAGTTGCAGATAAAGCGAGTACTCTGAAAAACTTGCTTTTTTCATTAACCATTCGAATAATCTAGAATAAATATTTCAAGAATAATTTAAACAAATGAAGTAATATCAAAGAAAATTATTTAAATGTGCTATAAATACAAACCTCACAATATGAATGTTTCCCTAAAGCTTTATGAGCTTCATCAATAACAATACACTTAATTAATTCACAAGGCACACAATCATTTTGAAGATCCTTTTGGAATGTCTGAGGTGTAGCAAAAATAACACGCTTTTTTATCCAAGCTTCTCGACGTTTATTTTGATTGATAGCACCTATATTGTAAATTAAAATTCATTAACTTACTAGTTATCACTATGAACTATATGTTCAAAAAATTTAACAACAAACCTGTAAGTTCAACAGTCTCTTCACTGGGAATACCCATAATTTCGTGACAAGCATGAATTTGTTGTGCAACAAGTGGTTTTGTAGGAGCTAAAAATACTACTCGACCAGTCGGGTACCACCTCCAGAAATTGTACATGACAACAGCAGCAATAAACGTTTTTCCCAAACCTGTTTTATACATAAATTTTATAATTAAATTTGTTAACTCTATATCTTATCTAAATAAGCATATATTTAGTCAAATTAACAAATAATTTAAACATTAAAAGTACCTGTTGGTAAGCATACTAATGTATTGTTGTACAATGCAGTGTGTACAATGGAAAACTGATAATCCCTCCTGGGATAATTTTCTGGATAAATCCATTTTGAGCCAGAGGACAGGTCAAAACCTGTTGTCTCTTCATCAGTGGAGATGAAGGTCGTCCCCTGCGTCAACGAGGGTCCAGCTTGTTGCGTCATTTATGCTTTGTTAAATGAAAAATAACTTGTTCTTTTTTTTTTCAAAATAATTTCAAATTGCACTAATGGAACACCAGTTATCAGAAACGACGAACGTCGCAAAAACAAACATTATGGCACAGAACTTATAACTTCATTACGTAACAAAAACAATAAAGCTTCGTAGCGCTACTGCACTACCGCATAAATAACTACAAACTAATAAAAAATAAAAAAATTCTGTGCAACTTGGCATTCCCTCCGTTTTGATGTTTACGTCATGGCTGCTTGACCTAACCTCACTAACGTCTCAGTGTCGCGCGCGTACGGACCGGTATCGCAGTATCGCGCAACGGGTGGAAGGCGGAACACGGGAACAATGAAGAATACGAACATGAAGATCCCATCAGCTGAGCTTCAGCCATCAGCCGCGTACTATAGATTTAAGAACTGCGCTGCGCTGCGATCGAAATGTGATATATTATATATACGACAATACGATGCTCACATAGTTACACGCACGTTTTCACGTTGACTCGCAAGAGAGAGCAATTATACGCTCCGTTCTTTTTTGCATACGTGTATGTGTATGCGTATACATATGTGTGCGCGACTTGTCTCCGTCGTCCATTATCACAGCTTACGTATATAAGCTGTCAAACTCAATCCGGCTTTGTACTTCCACCTACTTGTAACATTTTTGCGGAAAATGTTACTTGTGGGTGCGCGTTGTCAGAGAAAATTTTGGGTGTGACACCACGATCCAGCGTTGGCAACGCTTTGGAATAATCATCGGTTATATTTACTTATTGGGCAGGTGAGTTAGTGACACAAAAAAAAAACGTATTCGACATAATCGGTGTTAAGAGTTCACGAGTGACGTGCAGTCCTTGGCCTCTGCAGCTGATTACAAAATCAACTTCTCTGATTACCAAGTTGCTTGACTACGAATATTTCAATTTTCCTCCGAAATTTGTATAGCAGTGCATTGCTCCTTTCTGTTATTTACGTGTATGCGTCTGAATCATTAAAGAAGTGTATCATTAATCGCAAAAGTTTTATTTTAAATTATTAATAGATGTTTTTATTGTCCTAGCTATAGATACAATGCTTTATACAGGTAATGCATTTGAATTATTGAAGAGGGATGTATTGCAATTTATTCAGAACAAAGTTTTTGTTGGGAGATACACAGAAAAGAGATATGTGGAATCTCTTGATGCTTATAGGTACAGTATATTATTAGTACATTTTTTTAAAAATATCATTTGAAATTAGAATTTTCATTTAATTTTTTTCTTACACAGGGATATTATTATTATTGATGCAAATGAAGAAATAGTTCCAAAGTTAATGCAGACTAAAAAGAAATTGGAAGAGTATGGCCACAACAAGTGGATTGGCATTTCAGGTACAATATAATGACATTTAAATAAAATTAAAAAGTAATGAAAATCTTTCATCAATTAATTAATATTCAATTTTTAGATGACCCTGAAAATCCTACATCAGGTGATTGCCTTCTGTGGGTACAGTTAAGTGACATTCCTATTGGTAAGCATTGGTTTCAAATGAATGCAATTAGGTTTGAAGGAGCAGAAATTATTTTAGAAATTCAACACATCCAGCCTTTTCGTTCGCCTGAAAAAAGTTTTATTGGAGATGATCCAGATTTTCCAACATTTAATCCAAAAGAAGTAAATATTGTATTTTATTATTTTATTTGCTATTTTGTTACAATAGCTTTTATTACAATAAAAATTTTTATTTTCAGATTTTTACATATCAGAATTTTTGTGAAGCTGTGAAATTTTTGACAATTTTAACTATGGCTCTTTTTACTTTTGCTGTTGAGGCTCTTAAGTATCTAGGAGAGTACAGCATAAAGTTAGGCTATGTGATAATACACTTTATAGATGTTTCTACACCTATATGGTTAGGAGCCTTTGATTTTTTGGCAAAATGTATGTGGGGAGTGTATTGGCTTATATTTGTATTAATTAGGGGCAATGGTAATGCTCCTGTTATACCTGGTGCACTCATGAATCAAAGGCCAATGGGACGTGGACAACCTTATAGAGCAATAGAATACAGACAAAGAGAGAATATGAGATCAAGAGAGGATTTTCAAAGCACACAAGATTGGAACAGTTACCAAAGAGAAAATTTTTTTAAATGAATATGTTGAATATATTATTTGGTATATCGATATATTATCAAATGTATTAATATATTGTTAAATTGTAAAAAAGAAAACAATTGTCAACATTTATAAATGTTGATTTTATATAAATACGCTAATTTTTATACTTGCCGGGGTTATTACAAACTATTTTTAATAAAAATTGTTTAAAAAACACATGCAAAGCTATATATATCAATGACAAAAAAAAAATGCAACTCACAATTTTCCCTTATAATGAAAACTTTAATTAAAATCAATTAACAAATCATCGAAATATACACTTTATAATGCTTTTTTATATTTGAAAATAGAGATTAATATAGCTTGTATCGAGTACAAGACTTATTTAGAGGAATGATACATTATTGTGATGACTACTCTGAGTAACAGAGGTAATCTAAAGCTTTTTGTTCGTTTAAAGTCTGCTGCAAGTTCATGCCTTTGTGATACCAATGACACCACATGCAAGACGTCCACCTGCATTGCCAGTGGTCTTGCTCAGCTCATGACCTCCTTTGCCCAAATCATCGGGATCAGCGTGGACCTTAAAAATTTACATTCAAGATTTTAAAATTCATATTGATGCATGCATCTTAAATGGAAAATAGTAATTAAAGATTCTGAATCAGTAATCTTCTCTATTGGACTTGGTTCTTTAATTTATGATATTTTAATACAAACTAAACAAATCTCAAAATAAGTTACACATACATGAAAAACAAGGTTTTTATCTCAACTATTTTTGAACACTGATAATACGCTTACAAAACAAAATTTTGTTATCTGTAATATTGGTATATTTGTTAGTCAAAGTATCTCGCTGATATCCAGAATAAAAAAATTTTATTTGCAAAAAAAAATTATCTAAAATTGACTGTACAACTCAACTTGGAATCCACTCAACAATTATAAATTCTGATTAAACAAAAAAACTTATATTTAGAATTGAGAAAAATATAATTTTCCTCAACAGGTTAAACCGCAATATTCTAGAATAAACTATCCATAACATATGCGTGTAAACCACTTCCTTCCCTCACGATTAAAACATGACTTTCATATTTTAAATAACACCGACTCACCACTAAAGTTCTGCCGATGATGTTGTTGACGCCTTGCAGTTGAATCTGCTTATCGGTTATGATGACCTTGGCGACTCCATCAGCGCCGGCCTCCACATTACCCAGGTCGCCGACATGACGCACAGCATCAGTGGGTCCACCATGCTCCTTGCCTTGAGGATTGAAATGTGGCCCGGCACTCGTGCAACCTGCGCATGTACATAACGCGATTCGATTACATAAATGCCGCGGAGATGAGGTAGAATATATAGTCAATTCATATACATGTATACATATATACACTTACCATTGGTATTGTCACCAAACTCGTGCACGTGGAAGCCGTGCTTGCCCTGCTTCAGGCCGGATACTTCACCGGTGACCTTAACTGGGTCGGATTCACCCTAAAATAAACAATAAATGAATAAGTAGTTGCTCGAGTGTCACCTTGAAGGGCGACAAACGCCGGTCGCTACGATGGTAGTACGGTATATACTTACTGCCTGCTCGAAGAACAGCGTTCCCTTGGCATCACCCTGGAGCACACATACGGCCTTCACCATCTTGCTATCTGATAAACGAGTATAAGCGTACCGACGTCTGTGGTCTGTCGTCTACTGATCAATGATCACTTCACGGCGAGCGAGAAAAAAAAACAATATCGAGAGTCTCTATATGCTGAATCACGAGTGTTGTGCCGTGTGAACAACTCTTCACGCCGACAAGCAAAAGAAGCTCTTTCCGTTGATTGCAGTCGAGAATGGTGGAGGGAGAGAGAAATAATGCGCGCCCACAATGCAGCGATTCGCAAATCGGTGCCGGTAGTCGATTCGCGAAGAAAAAAGCTACGACTCGCGGCATCTGTTGGGATTGGATATAACAAGTAGCAACTCTGCCTTATCAGTGGAAGATGTCGTTGAGGATGGTTTTGGAGGCTTGGAGCGTACCGAGCGATGGCGACGCGGCTCTTTCCGGTGTACCTCGGCGAGCGACGCATGCCACGATAAGTGTATACGCGCGCGCGGGTGTCAAAAGCTAACCTCTCTTTCTCCCCTTCGCGAAGCCGCCAGCTGTAACAATCGCTAGGTAATCTACCAAACCCTTGCTACCCTCAATCTGCAACGGTTGCTTAACGTTTCTAGAATGTTATACCCGTAATTGTCAACTACTACCGGGTTACCCAAGTGTTTACTAACGTCAGCGTGTGTGTTTGCGTGTATGTGTTCGCAGGCCGATAGCGTAGAGAGCAAGATGCAGGCCGAAAACGGGCTCGACGAGTCGTACGAGGAGTCGAGTGGCCATCCCCAGGTCCACAACGACTCCACGGAAGTTAAGGAGCACTTCATCGCCCCGGCGGTGCAAAATAACCCGGACGGATGGGGACCCTGCGAGCTGCCTGAGCAATTCAAGGACATACCGTACCAGCCGTTCTCAAAGGGCGACCGTATTGGCAAGGTGGGCATGAGAACAGTTTGGGAATAAGGCTGCCGATGGATTATAATGATATAAAGTGGAGAGATAGGCTTCGACTGTTGTTATGGGTTAATTTCTGTTTTTGGGATACTACTCTTGTACACTTTAACGGACATACTCGTACCTTCTAAATTATTAAGGTTTTATAGTTTTTCAAGACTATAGGTATTTGCATAAAAAATGTATGAAATGTCATATTTTAATTAATTAAATGATGAATGCTTTTTGTAAAGGAATCAAAAGTATTTACACAGTGAATCATGTTATCAAATAATCGGCAACCTTTTCCTGTTAAGGAAAAAACTTGTTTATTTAGATTTATTTGTAAGTTATTAATTAATTAATCAACCTCTTTGACAGATTTCTGATTGGACTGGTCCAGCCTTCCAAGATAAGAAATTTGCAAGTAAGTATTCTATTATGTTTATTCATTTTGTGTATGTAATTGTTTTTTTAATGATTTCATCATAAGCGAATTAAAGTGATCCTTTTTGCTTTATTCAGCTTTTGGTTTTAATAAAAATATTTGAGATATTTATTGAAAAATAACCTTAATAAATTGCACATATTATAGAATTTTATTAAACTAGATATAATTGAAATTCAATAATACTTTAAAAATAGGTTTTTTTTTCTTTTGTACCTAGATATGTGTTCAAAAGACCATGAGAGTATTTACATAAATTCATATAGATTTATAAAATTAAATAAAACATTTTAAATAAAAATTTAACATTTTACTTTTCATAAATAATTTGATTAAAAGTAATCATCTGATCATATTGTACTTCATAAATTCTTGCACTTCATGTAATGTAATCAAGAACAATTAGACAAGATCTCTAAGACTAGTATATTTAACCACAAAAACTTTTCCAGACAAATACGCCTCAGCATTTGGAGCAGGAAGCCAATATGCTTATTACCACGACGAGGACGAGTCAACCTTCCACTTGGTCGATACGACACGCGTGCAGAAGCCACCATATCAGCGTGGCCGTTTCGGTCGTCAGAACCAGCGAATGCGTGGTCGTGGTGGTGGTCGCGGTGGTCTGAGCCAGATGCAGGCTCTCGGCAAACTTAAGCTACGCGAGAGAGATCGTAAAGGACAGACGAAGCGCT
The DNA here is from genome assembly GCA_036873485.1 of Torymus texanus. NCBI lineage: Eukaryota > Metazoa > Arthropoda > Insecta > Hymenoptera > Torymidae > Torymus > Torymus texanus. The sequence goes on from JAYJLV010048481.1 coordinate 20,870, forward strand.
GGGGTCGCCAACAAGGCTTCAGGAACAACAAAAACCAGCCACCAATCAAGATCCGCGATGCCTCTGTCACGGTCAGACCTGACTGGGTCACCATTGAGGAAATGGACTTCCCTCGACTCAGCAAGCTTACGTTGCCCAATGTAAAGGAAGGCGAAGACATCGCCTCCTGCGGTGCTTTGGAGTTCTACGACAAATCATATGACAGAGTCAATGTCAAGAATGAGAAACCGCTGCAGAGGATCGACCGTATCTTCCACACTGTCACGACCACCGACGATCCCGTCATCCGAAAACTCTCGAAGACGGAGGGTAATGTGTACGCCACCGACGCCATATTGGCCACCATCATGTGCTGCACGCGCAGTAATTATTCCTGGGACATCGTTATTGAGAAGATTGGCAACAAGCTTTTCTTCGATAAGCGTGATAACACAGAATTTGATCTGCTTACTGTCAACGAGACGAGCGTGGAGCCACCGCAGGACGACGGCAACTCGCTCAACTCCCCCAGGAATTTGGCTCTTGAAGCTACTTTTATCAACCACAATTTCTCGCAGCAGGTTCTGAAATCGAGTGAGCCGCGCTACAAGTTCGACGAGCCGAATCCTTTCATCTCCGAGGAGGAAGAGGGCGAGGTTGCAAGTGTCGCTTACCGCTACCGCAAGTGGGACCTGAACAACGGTATAACTCTGATCGCCCGTTGCGAGCACGACGCCGTAATGCAGGGACCTAACAACGAGATGCAGTTCCTCACCATCAAGGCCCTCAACGAGTGGGACTCGAAATTGGCTAACGGTGTCGAGTGGCGTCGTAAGCTCGACACTCAGCGAGGTGCTGTTCTCGCCAACGAGCTGCGCAATAACGCTTGCAAGCTCGCCAAGTGGACGGTGCAAGCACTGCTCGCCGGCTCAGATCAGCTGAAGTTCGGTTACGTCTCGCGTGCCAGCGTGCGCGACTCCAGCAAGCACGTGATCCTTGAGACCCAGCAGTACAAGCCCAACGAGTTCGCCAATCAGATCAATCTGAATATGGACAATGCTTGGGGTATACTGCGTTGCATCATCGATATTTGTATGGCGCAAAAGGATGGAAAGTACCTTATAATGAAGGATCCCAACAAGCCCATGATCCGATTGTACGACATCCCGGATAATACTTTCGAGAGCGAGGGAGAGGAAGAGGACGACGACGACGATGATCAAGTGAAAGACGCATTTCAGAGTTAAAAGACACATACACATCCATATACAGTGATTCGTTGTTCGTTCATTCGATTTGTTTATTTTGTAAGCTTTACTTTTCTAACCTTTGATTATAACGTTTATACAAAAGCAAAGCTTGCGCCAGTGGAAATAAAGAAAGTAAGAGCTGTCGGAGAAAAATAAAGAGAAATTGTATTAATAATCGTAACCATGCGTTTTATTGATTACATTTATATTATTTATATACAAAAAAACCATCACTCTTCATTGTTATCTAATTCTCTAATCACGTACTTTATTTTCTCAATAGCGGCCAGCGTGAGTTCATCCGTCACCTCATAATACGTCACAAACCTAGCCAACTCATTGGTCAGAGCAAGTCCCCTCACGAGCACCCTGTCGACATCCACACCTTCGTTACGCACTTCCTGCAACCTATTTATGAAATCCTTCGCCGTGACAGTGGGTGAGTTTACTGTCACCATCACCATGTTCGTCTTCGTGGTATTCAGATCAACTGAAAATATTGTGGAATCCATGCCGTTGATCGCAGTGGCTAACTCCCTAGCTCTCCTGTGATCGTCTTTCAGCAGAGGAACAATCTCGTCGAGAGCCACTAGTCCAGCAGCGGCGAGGACACCTACCTGTCTCATACCACCGCCGAGGACTTTCCTCGACCTCCTGGCGTTCTGTATGAATTCCTTCGATCCGCACAGCACAGAGCCTGCCGGTGCGCCTAGACCCTTACTTAGACAGAATGTCACCGAATCGAATTTCTCGACGATTTCGTTAACTGGCCGACCAGATCCAACTGATGCGTTCCACAGCCTTGCACCGTCCATGTGCATCTTCAGCTTGTACTTGCGAGCTACTTCAGCCAACTGATCGATCCACTGCTGCGGTAGGATTTTACCATTGATAGTGTTCTCCACACAGACAAGTTTTGACAGGGGCTCGTGTTGACGGTCGCTCTTCATCTTGCTCTCGAGTTTTTTTAGGTCATAGGTACCGTCCGGATTGTTTGGTAAAGGACAAATGGTGACACCGCCGATTTGGGCTGCACCGCCTTGCTCGTGCAACACGATATGCGAGTCCTCGCCGCAGTAAGCTTCACTGCTGCGCACGTCGCAATGATTCAATACTGAAAATGTTTCGTTTGATTGAGTATTTATTAATTTTATTCAGTAAATTATATTTTGATCACCGATTGAGAATTATGGACGCTTATTAGTTCAATGATAATGAAATTAATTTCACTACTTTTGTAAGTATTCACCCAATACTCGAATCAGGAATGTCCGTCATTCTCCATTAGTGATTATCCATTAATTCATCAATTTATAAAGTTTCACTATTTTGAATTAAAAGAGTAAGTAGCTTTAACTATTTATGTACTGCAATGTACATTTAGGTTTTCTTTTGAGCAAATTGTTGTGATTAATTAATGAGAATGAAAGTTTTGATAACACTGTGATGAGAAGTGTTAACAATTTTGTGTATAAAACACCAATTTGAATACTAATTCAAAATATTTATTCAACTGAAAATACAGATGAAACTTGAGAAAATTTTATATCATCATTATCATTTGGATTTGTGATGGTAATCAGAAACGGAATTGATGAAAAGTTAATACAGTCAAGTGTTTGTGAAGAAACAGTTTATCATACTAATTTAATTTGTTATTCTCATTACAAATTTTAGTATTCAAATTGGTTTTTATACTTTTCGCATAATTAAAAGTAAATAAATATGAAGTACAAAGACGTTTCGCAAATTCCTATACGAAACAACAAGAAATGAAGTCTGCTAAATATTAGAGGTCGAATAAACTAGTGGCAACTATTGCATCATAGAACATTTATTGCAATTAGGTAACCGTCTACTAGTATTTCAACTAAAGATAAACTATTGAACTTGACTTCAAGCTCTATCATAATTCAAATTTTCCATACCAGAAATCAAATTGCCCATAGTGCCGGACGTCACGAAAATCGCTGCCTCCTTACCAAGTAACTTAGCCGCCTTCTCTTCAAGCTCTAAAACAAAAAAAAAGAAAACGGTCAAAACTGTATTTTGCTTTTTCACGATAATCACACTACGACTACTCTTTTACTTTTCACCGTAGGATCCTCGTTGAAGACATCATCACCGAGCTCAGCTTCAGCCATCGCCTTGCGCATCTTTGGTGTCGGCTTGGAAATCGTGTCGCTTCGCAAGTCAACCACCAGCGCCTATACGTACACCAACCACCCCATAATTAACACAAAAAAGAAAGAAAGAAATAATTCTCATTCCCCTTTTTGTCAATATACTTACATTCTTCTCCTGCGCGTATCGGAGCACATCTTCACTTGACTTCTGCCCGTATGACATGACGACAACGACACCCGTGCAATCGGTTCTCAGCTAAGACTGATCGCTCGCACGCTTTCGAATTGTAATACTTGTTTGATTATGTATACCGTGGTGGCTAATGAACAGCGTGATATCGTTTTGCAATATATACGTACTTCACGATAACGTGCGCGCACGGTGTATGTATACACACGGGGTGGGACGCGGAAAGTAAGTGAGAGATAAGATGTACGCAATATACACGTGGGCAGAAGCGCATATACGGAGCGCTAGCGGAAGTGTCCCCTTGATTCGTCTATTAATGCGTCTAGCACATAAGTATACACAGCGTCCAGCCAGTAGTAGCGTCACGCTTCCTAACTAGAATATAATACCGAGTGCTGTACAGTATATAGAATTATCTGGTCGGATACGCAACGAAAGCGCACGCGTTATCATTAACCCTTTTTGGTATCATATGGCAATAATCCTTGTGTGCTTTCACTTTCGGTAAAAGTATTATGTATACATTCTTGTATCATGTATATATAACGTACACGCACATGTATAAAACATATATATGTAATTCCATTGGAACACATGCGCAGGCTTCTCTCCAATGCGAACGTCATGACCATATCGCCAAATTAAAAATAGCTCTGTTTGCGCGCTCGTTTCCCTTAAAAAAGCATATAATTTCAAAAAGGCAAGGCCAATGCGCACGGTGATTCACTCGTGCCCGCGTCGTAGTGTCGCCTTTCGGTTACTCTCGATACTTATACACACACGCACTTGTATATACTTATGGGCTCTCCGTGCGTGCAACGTATGTACGTCGAAATTGGAGCACGCGCGCGCGCGCGCGTGAAAATCCCGCGCCTTATACGCGACGGTAGGTAAGATAGGGATCTGACAGTCTCATTTCGTATGCGCTTATGTATATATATTTGGGGAGGGGAACCGCACCGGAATGCTGCTGCTGCGCTGCTGCCTGTTGACGCGCCGGTTATATGTCGTGTGTATATATATATATATATATATATATGTGTGTTGCGCCATGTTAGCCGCAAGGTGAGGTGTGTACCGCTGGTAGGAGAAGCTGGGGTACGATGAGCTACACGGTTTTCGGATGACTGAGGTTTGAAAGAAATGCGAGAGTTTTAAATTGTTTTGAAATTTCGCTGTTTCTTCTGCTATATACGTGAGTCAGGCGTGATTCGTACTTATGGTTTCAAGCTTACGTTGTGGTTTTGATGATATTTTTACGGACAAAGCATTTGCTAAAAAGGACAATTTACAAATTTTTTTTTTCTTAGTGTAAAATAAAAAAGAAAAAGACGTTAAACCTGGTTTGAAATACGAAAGTTTATTGTAACTGTTGTACGAGAAATTCGAGGTGAAGTTAATGCAATGCCGATAAGTCAAATAAGCAATAAAAACAATGTCGATGAGAAATAAAATGAACTTTATAGCAATCGCGACACGTGCACGCATTAGTTCCGTCAATTCCTTTTGGAGTATAAATCGGAAGCCAGCTGAAAACAGCTAATAAACATGTGATGTAACTCTTCCATAAAAGAAAAATAAATAAATAAAAGCGTATTACGTGCAAGTTCACCGAATGCTCCGAAACGCAAATTTTGAAAATGTGCCAAAACACGAATGAACTTTCCGGCCAATTAAGTAACAAATCACACGTGTCGGCGCTATTACCCAAAACAATCGTTTTCATTCTGAAATTGCCAATAACTTAGCGTTCAACAATTTTAAAAGCCACATACACACAGCGTATATATGTATATTCAAAGTAAACAATTCCCTCGTGTAAATGCTCATTATCCTTTTAAAGCGAACGCTGATAACATGGTAAGACGCCCACAAATCATTCTATAAAAAGACAACAACTTTATCCACCTCCGTCTCCATCACCTTATATAAAAACACCACCTTGCCAAAAACACACCTATTTCGTCATCCCATGCTATTTATCCATACTTATATACCTCTTACACACATACACGTATCGCCAGCAATCTCGAATCACCAAACCAATGAAACTCTCAAAAGCCCACATAACACCTTCTTTTTTCTCCTCGACATTGCCATATATCCACGATCACTCGCGCGGGCGCGTACATACGTACATGTATATGTATATACATATAGTACACTATCTATACTTACACACCTCATTCAAACCTGCCGCTCTCGCGCAGGCGCACAACCGCACCGTACAGTTGTATATACAGCACTTTATACACACATACATATAGGTATATATACATACGTATATACTCATAAACGTGTGTAGTATATATCTTTCTTTCTCGCGTTTTTCGCGGGTAGGAGAGCGGTTCGAGCGAGCGGCAAGAGAGTAGGAGAGAGAGGAGAGGAGAGGCATGGCTGGCCGACGCCGCCGCCTGGAGTAGCAGTCGCGCAGTCGCGCAGTGTGTGTTGTGTCGTCGCGGCGCGCGAGAGACAGGCAGACAGCCCGAGAAAGACCGAAAGAGAGAGAGAGACACATCGCGTGTATACGTATATATAAAGAGAGAGAGAAACCAAACCGCCCCGTGTACGCTAAGTACAGTGTATATACCAACACACACACACGAGCGCGCAAGCAACGCGCAGAGTAACATAGAGAGCGCGCTCGCGCCGCCCGACGGTCGTTGTCGTCTCCTCCGATATTATACATATATACTCTTGCTCTCATACCGTGTGTGTTATACACGCGCGCGCGCGAGAGAGAAAAAGAGATACCGTCGTCGTCGTGCTTCGTACGTCGTCGCGCGGCGAAGCCCGGGTGTCACCCCCGCGCTTACATATACACGTACATATAGAGGGACAACGGCGGTCGCCGTTAATTCTCGTCGTATATACGCAAAGACGAGGCGCTAAGTAAGTACAACAGCGGCGATAGCCTCGAAGAGGAGGAAGAAGAAGAAGGGAGGCGGCTATACTACTACTACTGCTGCTGCTGCTGCTGCTGCTGCAGCTGAAGGGGAGTTACGCGTAACACGCATACGTAGGAGCATTGCTTGCCTGCCTGCTGCTGCTGCTACTACTACTGCTACGCTGTCTCGAGAGGAAGAGACACACGGACATACACATAGGTACACAGTAGCCGCGACGACGGGCTATAGAGAGGGTTCCCTAAGATGGCGGACGAGTCGAGGGTGGACCGCTCGGACCCGGAGCTACGTATCCTCTCGGTCGACCGCAACAGCTTTAACGATCCGGCAACACAAGCTGAATGGACCCAAAAGAAGTTAGTATGGGTACCGTCCGAGCAACAAGGATTCGTCTCGGCGAGTATCAAAGGGGAACGAGGCGACGAGGTCGAGGTAGAGATCGTCGAGACCGGCAAGCGCGTGTTCGTCGCACGGGATGATATACAGAAGATGAATCCACCCAAGTTTGATAAAGCCGAGGATATGGCTGAGCTCACCTGCCTCAACGAGGCATCGGTGCTCCACAATCTCAAGGATAGATACTACTCCGGCCTCATCTACGTGAGTACATATACTACTACTGCTATATGTGTATAGGTATGTGCGAATCTGTGTGTATGTGTGTGTGTGTATATATATACGTGTGTACATTAGGGCCAGCCAATTCCTCACTCTCGCAAAACAAAGCACGCTATGCGAGTATATACGAGTGTGTGTGTGAGAGAGAGAGAGAGAGAGAGAGAGTGAGAGAACGAACGTGTATATATGCGAGGTGTAACGAACGAACGCGCGGGCTATGCTATATAATATACCGCCGCCGTGGCCGCGCCGCGCGGCGCTCGCTCACGCGCAGGATCTAACCTAAAAAAAAACCTACCGCCGCGGCGTCGGCCCCCCCGTGCAACAGGTTAGCTTATAGCTTTATGCTAGCGGGCGTCGTCGCCGAGAAAGAGACAGACAGACGGAGAAGCTGCTTATCAGTACGATGTATAGTTGTATATATAGATATATATACACATATATACACATATACGTACGTTGGGCCTCTCCGCGCGTCTGACTCACACATACATGCACACGTAGCAGATTATACGTGCTCGCGCATATATACACCTGAGAGGGAGGGAGAGAGGGTGGGAGGGAGGGAGGGAGGGAGGGAGAGAGAGAGAGAAAGAGGAAAGTCCTGCGCGCGGACGCCGCGACCTTTTCGGTTGGGAGAGGGAGAGTAGAGATAAGATACGAGGGAAAGAGCGGAAACAATGAGAGTATAAGTGAGTAGAGAGCGTGGCATGTGTTCTGGGAGTTAGAGAGAAAGAGAGGAAGGTTTTCCTGCGAATGATCATGATGGTTGGTTTAAAAGGTATATGAATATTGCGTGTGGTGAGAAAAATTAGTACGTTGAAACGATAATTTTTCGATGAGTCTCATGGGCATGTGTCGCGTGTTAGTAAGTAACCACCGGTAGACGTCGATGCTTTTAAGCGGGTATATACTTGCGAAACAGATGTGTTCTTAAAGCTACAAAGTACGGACGTGGTACGGTTTATTGCTGGATTGTATAGTTTATATACGTTGCGATTTGATAAAGACGTTAAGTAGAAATATGAAAAAGGAACGGTTTGCTCCGAAATTAAGATCGATACCGAAATTACCTTTTTCACCTGAAAAAGACACGTTAGAATCGACCACGTTTCTGTACAGACATGAAATTTCAACTTGAAAATCGCCTTGAAACTCGGTAAACATCGCGTGTGTGTATACACACACACACACACACACACACCTAAAACATCGTAGTAAATCCATCACGAATTTGCCCTCCCGACGATAAATTTCACCCGCATGATATCATCAATGACAGCATCGTCGATATTACTCTGCGGCTCTTCACAATTTTTCTCCTTCTCCTTCTTCGTCTCTCGTTTTCTTTCATTATATACCTACGCCGACAATTCCAAAATAAAACAACCTATTTTTTTTTGCTCTCCAACTTTAAACACTTGCTCTTGGAAAACTCTTCCTTCTTTCCGGGCAAAACAACACAATAGCAGAAGATGCTATCGGCGTATACGCGCGCGCGCGCCGTCTGCTAAGTAAAATCCATAGAGCGAGCGGCGATTAGAGTATTTTCTCTCTTTCTCTTTCTCTTGCGCTCGCGCACACTCGGTGCATTATACCAGCACGGGTAATTGTTGAAGTACAGACGAGTGTATATAACGGGGAGGAGACGACGATGATCAGCTGATCGTCGAGTACACACTGGTGTTGTACTTGAACTTGTGTATAGATCTTTTCTCTCTTCTTTTTTTTCTCATTCTTTCATAGTACTTAAAGCGTGGTATCTCTAACAGAGATAAGCCGCACAGCGGAAACACGATATACACACATATAGGCGTAGCTCTCCGAGTTTATGCAAAGGAGAATCTCAATTGCCGACGAGTGAGAGCAAGCGAACAACTCGTAAACACTGTGCAATTCACGTACACCTGCATTAACACACGTGGTACACTATATACATTCCTTACACGACGTGTGTTTTATATATATATATATATATATATATATATATACACACACGATAATTTTTTTTTCCTTCTTCATAACAATGTTCGTTTCTAACCGCGGAAAAGAAATTTGCAATTATATTGGCGACGATAAAACGGCGAATTTATCGGCCGTTCGAGTGCAATAATTGTTCGTAGCATGAGTCATATACAGACTGAGAGAGAACTCGCCCCGACGTCGTCGCTATATACCACGTTTGTTGTCTACTTTTAGCACGTTCGCGAGCGCGAGTTTAAAGTCCTTTTCGAGTGGAGAAATAGATGCATGCGTGCGTGAGTAATTAGCCAATGCACTTACGCGCGAATCTCGCTTGAGTGAATTGAGTTGTTGTCACGTTCGAAAATGACGCGTGCGATTAACAGCGCTATATGTTCACCAATAACGTGTACATAGAGGAGAGTAATAAAATTACACGCTCGATGTATATGTATTTTTTTCTTCTCTTTCTCTCTTCATTGCGTGTGGAACGACTTCTTTTTTTTTCATGACTAACTATATTAGCGCAAACATACAATTTAATTATCGCGGAGTGCCGTAAAAACAGAAGACGCGTTTTTTCAAATGCGAAGAGCGATATAACAATAATAATTGCCATTCATTTCGCTTCTCCCTCTCACGCTTGTGTTATTTACTAATAAGAAAATACGTCTATTTTTAAATCGCTCGTGAGAGAGACGTGCGGTCGAACTCCACGACGGTATACAAGGTTCGCTTGTGTCTGCATATAACTTATATATACGCAGGGTGAAAATGGATATGATCGATGAAAAAAAAAAACTGCTTCGTGGTCGCGCGAGTATATAGAGTTTGAATCAGCAAATTTTTCGTCAGCAGTCGCGCGCGCGCGGATTCGCCACATTCCTTCGGGAACTAAGCGGCGAGGATCAATATTTTCATAACAATTAGTCAGTTAACGGCTTAACTGTTCGGTCGCCGCTGAAACAACAGAAAATATCGTTTTCTTATCTTCAGAGGGAGTGGAGAGAGAAAGAGTAAAAAAAATATAAAAGTCTACGATATTTGCGCGGTAGAACTGTGAAAATTTTCTAGCGATGAATATGATGGAAAATCTTAAAAAATATTGTCAGGCTCAACAGTTAACACTGTGGCTTTTGATGAAATTTCAGTTCAATGTAGATTTTCAAAAGTATTTATTCTTATCTATACATTCACGCTTTGATTAAATTCATTTATTTCTTCTTATCTTAAGCTTATTATTGCGAGCATACATTTTAGTTGAATCACATACTTTTGAATTAAAATAGCAGAAACGTCAAACTACTTTCTGCTATTATTGAATTTTAAAATACAGATAAAGTTTTTCCAGACATTTACCAAACCGACAAATTTCTTCAATAACACATTTACACATTGAATAAAAAGAAAGAAATAACCCTCGACCAATTTTATAATTAAATTATACATTTCCTACATATATGACACAGCATTTATTGTTGCATTTATATTTATTTTTCTCCCACTCCAACATATCCATCCACCTTACATGCAACCGCAAATCGCATCTTTCCACTCAAGTGCCCACATAATACACCCCACCAATCATAATTCTAAAAAAAAAACCCCTAGGCACCCCGATATAATTCCATTCTACTCTTCTCTTCCGTGCATAATATCCTCGTAGTCGTCACCGACTACTACGAGTATATACACTCGCTCTCTTCTCTCCAGCAAACCGCAAAGGCATTCGCCTCCGAAAAATCCTCGCTCACACATATAGCACCTCTCCCTCACTCGAAATCCTCGACGCACGCACACCCACATATATACACACACATATACACACTTCGGACAGTGACTCACGGCTGATTCAGCTGCCGCTGTATATGCCGTTCGGGTAAAAAAGGCGGCCGCCGGTGTGGTGAGCTCGCGCGCGCGCGTGAGGAACAGCGCCATCTTGGCGTGAATTTCGCTGGCGTGACATATATATATATATATTGGACGGCAGCAACAGCAGAAGTAGCAACGGCGGTTATTTACTCGCGTTGCGAAAAATGTCACGGCCGAGTCAGCGCGTACGCGCGTTCCTGCGACAAAGAGAGAGAAAGAGAGAGAGGGTTGCGGGAGGGAAAGAAAAAGGGGAGGGGGAGAGACGATAACGGTCACGAAGATGATGATTTCATTCAGGTCTTTGTGCGAGGATGAGAATTGGAATCACGTATGGTTTCTTATTCTTCTTCTGCTTCTCCTTCAATTCTTTTTGTTTTATTCGAGAGGAAAGCAGGAGTTGCCAGTCGCTTGTTGGAATTTCAATGATTAATCGAAGCGATTTTTTTTTCACACGCGTTTGTGTGCATGGTTCGCAGATTTTATATTATTACCATCTCTGTATATATGTATATATATGTATGTTTGCAGATGAGTTCAAGAACGCCTTACGCCTTATTGAGGTTGAAACGCGTTCTGCAATGCTATACTTACCCACTAATCGGGGGGAAAAAAAGAGGAATGTTATATCGTTTGTACCTCTAAGGCTTTGCGCACGATGCGCGCGCATATGCTTAGCGCAAATGTGCTCGAAAGTTTTGAGGAGGAATGCGCGTACGGTATCGTTATATTTCTATACTTAATTAGCGACGACGAATCGCATTTTGTGTTTTTCGATAACCTACTGAAATTATCAGTCGAGCGAAAAGAAAAAAAATAATAATGCACGAATGCCTCTTTAGTTTTGCAGTTCTACGAAATCGCTGTGTATCGGTTATCGTTAATTTCGTTGTTTTTGCGTTCTGCGTGTATAAGTATACTCGAAATAATATATGAATTTATTAATATGTAGCAGGGGTTAGTTAGTTTAATATGTTTATAACAACTACATATACTATAGTCAAATAATTATCAACTCTTGTTAAAAAAAAGAGTCAACTTTTCTTTAGATACCTATATTTTTCTAATTCTAATTCAAACTCAACCAATAACTGCTTATATCTTATTCTTTATCGTTATCATAAAAACTTCACAAATTACAACGAATCAATGAAGAATAAAATCATTCTTCAAACCCTGATTCCACCAACTCTCTACGCTAGCAAAACAATTCGACATTGCACTAAACAATCCAGCATTTCACGTGTCTCATAATCAGCAAACTAAAAAAAAAGCATCGTCAACCGCCAAATACGATGATGTTTACACTCGCGCATGGCCGCGCGTTCAACAGTTGATCAAGGCCGCGCGAACTTGTACTGTTGTGTCGTACAATTACACACATACGACGACGTGTATATACCATCGTGTATATTGTAATGACTCATCGCTTGAATTTTTCGGCTCTTCCAGGAATCGTTATATATATACAATATGCGCAAAACTTTTCATCCCACATTGATATAAGTACACTCACGCATCGCTGCGTTATCGCGAGGTCCGTGAACTCTCTCTCATCGAGGATGTATGCGCGTGGAGAGACAAAAGCGCGCGGCGTTATATGTGTATATACTTACATGCGCCGCAATAATTTTAATTGAACTACTACAGCTGATATCGTGTAATTGAATTCCGTATAGCGACTGCGCGATTAACATTTAGGAGGTTACATTATTTCGTTGCATCATCGTTGGCGTTGATTAGTTTGTTTGCTCTGGGTCCTAATTGGAACAAAGTTTTGTTTGAAAAACAAACGAGTGGTAACAATATAGTGTTACACGGGACGAGTTGGAAGCTAATAAATACGTATAGCGGATATAAATAAACATTTTTTTTTCTTGAAACTTGCGTGTATAACGATTTGTTTATGTTAAACAAAGTTCATTAGATTATTGGTATAGGTAAATCATTCCGAGAGGATTAAGCAAAGAGACTGAAATGTTTATGCGAAATTATGACATCTCCGATACATATTTTCTGTCGCATTAGCTGTCAAATTATTTGAACGGCTTTGATTTATGCGACATCGAAGTCGTTAGTGTATACTAAGAAAATAGGCTTAAAATAAATAAATTGCCGTGACGCTAACTGTATGTATATATATATATATATATATATGTGTGCGGGAGGAAAAATTATCCGGTAAAGACTATAACAATGACTCATTTTAAACCGGCGAGACTATTCTACACTAAAACCTCCAACAGTCTATGTCGTTAATTTTTATCGTTTTCATAAACAGCGGTAATTGCAGTACAAATATCCGCACATCTTTCAATTTAACTAAACCACGATACTTTTTCTCAATCATGCATAATTTCAATGAAATCCACAAATATTTTGTTTTTATCCTCGCATACACGGAGAAAAATGTTGTAGTAAAAATTTCCATGTTTGATTGTAAGTGGGACATACTCGAAATACTCCATAAATTACCATAATTCATGGTAAAAATTTTTCTCCGTGTATACTGTAAAATCTTCAGACACTTCCCCCATCTCCCAAAAAAACAAACAACCGTTACACTGAACCTATCATTCTTCTTCAGTACTTCCGCTTCCATCCCTTATATACCTCAAAAGTCCATATGCACTATCCCCCTATACTACTACACCCTATCATCTACTATTTTCCCCCTCCGCGTTTTCTCACCTCTCTCTACACATACACATCATCTATCCACGTTTCTTCCTTCACCTATACGGTAATACAAAAGGAAGCCGCTGCTGCCACTACCGACGTCGCGTACTTTTACTCACAGGCTCTTTCGCGCCGGCGCTCGACATTTCGCAACGCGTATATACCAACGACTATACGCCGGCAACCGATTGTGCAAGCACACACATACATACAAACTGTCGGCGTGCGCGCGCGCGCTTTGCTCCGTATAAGGCGCGGGTTTGATCGGCCTTGCGAAAATGCAGGCGTACGAGCGATAAGCGGCCTCCGCGTATATAGATCCTCGAACGTTTCAATTATATATATACGTACGCGTGCGAGCGCGTTTGTCGTGATTTGTAACTCCTTTATCGGTGGTGGTGGTGGTGGTGGTGGTGGCGATGGTAGCGCGGAGGGGGAGTTTCGGAGAGAGACATTCCGGGAGCGTTTCTGAGGATGACGACGACGACGACGATGCGCACGTTTGCGTGTATATGTGTGTATATGCTCGGTGTGGGGGATATATGGATGTGGATAGAGTGATTCATGGATGTGGGTAATTTTAGAATTGTTAGGCTCCTTGGATAAATAATAGAGGTCTTATCTTTCTCTATGTGCTGTCTCTCTCATTGCCGGTGGCAGTGCGGTTTCACTTTAACGCGTAAAAACCAGGTTTTGGCTGCTGTTGAGAGGTATGCGTATATATATGCTGGCGTGTAATTTGTCCACGGCTGCTACTGAAAATCGATAAGCGCAATCAGTATGTATGTTTGGATATCAATGATGACAGGGTTCGGCTAAAATACTAAAAAAAAATCGAGTTATAAAGTAGGAAAATCGTATAACGAGGTATAGAGACAGCAACAACTGGTCGTCGCGCATATACACACGTGTACAAATTGCTGCACATACATCTTCACCTTATCATTTCCCAATATAGCTTTAAAAAAAAAATGACTCATACAATCGAAAATCTGCTCGTTCCTCTACAACATATAAATACTCATATATTCTCAACCCACATCGTTTCGCACGCCTCTTGTATATATAACAGTATTAATATAATAATGACGTCAGCGTGTACATGGGAGAGCGGAAAGCCAATGGAGTCCCGAACTCGAGGGAATCGACAATTAGTGCTCTGAGGAGAGAGAAAAAGTCGCTCGAGAGAGAGAGCCACGTGCAGCAGCTGCTGTCGCTGGCATCAGCCGTAAAGCTGACGTCACGCGGGGCATCCTTCCTTCCGAGGTGAAGGTATATATCGTGGAGAACGGGTTCTATATGCTACGCCGCGCCGTCGCGCGATGTATATGTGAGCGAGAAGAGAGAGACAGAGAAAGAAAGAAGCGGGAAGACGCGAACTGTTTGAATTTAGGAAGAGGTGTTATATATATATATATATATATATATATCGTGGCAGTTGGTAGAAGGATGGAGAGATGGCTAGGAAGAGGAATTCTTCCTTTTGTTATGTAGAGAGATACTAGGCTGAGAATAGTGAGTAGGAAGGATGCGTTAACGAGAAATAGAGATTGAAGTGGTGATTCGTTGTTAACGTTGTGGGTTGAGGAATGTTAAATTTTTGTCGAGAAAACTTTCCAACATTGGAAAAGAATTTTGAAAACAAAATGAAACAATACAACACAAAGATTCATAATTGTAGTCTACTATAAAGGGAATATAACATTGAAAAATTACTTTGTCAAATATCGTATACCAACGAAACGTTAAATTAAACGACAGTTTAATATATAAGATATAGCTTCAAAGCAATTTTTGTAACGACTTCAAAATAGCTTTCGGTCGACGTAGTCTCTTCCAAGACAACTATATTATTGAGATGATTGATTTGTTTGTTTTTACACTAGATTGTGATTTGAAACTCTCACGCTAATGACGATTTATTCATTAGTTTGTTACAATCTATTTTCGAAATTGGCACAGTAGTTAGTCCCCCTTTATTTTAATTTCTCTACCAAAACTCTTCTGTTTTTCTTTTTTAACCACATCACTTATTTCTAGTCCAACCCAACAGCAAAACCAGAAGAAAGAAAAAAAAACGCTCACACTTTTTGTAATTTCTATTTATCACTGCTTGGCGTTACGCAAACCCGTAAACCATGCGCACGAGTATTCGCATACATATAACCCACGATCCTTCGCACTCGCCCGGCAAACCCAATAACCCGTGTGCCTGCGTACGCGCCGTCAAAGTTGTTGCCGGTTCCCTCTCTCTTTCTCTCTCTCTCTCTCTCTCTCTCTCGCTCTCTCTCTCTCTTTGCTTCGCCTCAAGCCTCGACTTTCCTCCTCTAAAAGGCGTTTAAAATTTCTCAACGGCCGCTACCGCCGCTGGCGCTCAAGCCCTCGTTTTCACAAAAGAAATCCGCGCTCGCTCACTCACGCCCGTCATCGCCGTGGAATTTTTCCCACTATGTGGTGTATATAATACTCTCGTGGTTGCTCTTCCTCTCTTTCTCTCTCTCTCTCTCTCTCACTCTCACTCTCTCTCTCTCTCTCTCCGTCCCCTTGGAAATTCCGCTCGCGTTTTCTTCTTTACGTATATACTTTTGTACATTTAACACTGCGTGATCGTGTATTATAACACATGAGCGTACACGGGATCGAAAGTTTCGCGCCAAATATGGTGTAAACGAGGCAGGCGAGCCCACGCGGGCGTATGTATGTTGTGCGTCATTATCGAAAACCCAGAGAGTAGGTGAGAAGGAGGTCTAGGTTTAAGCGCATGGGTCAAACGTAAGGTTATGCGAATGTGAATAAGATATGGTTTTGTTAACGGATGGGAACGCGCGTGTTATTTTGATGATAAAACCACAGATGATGATGGTCAAGGACGAGTTGCGTGTACCTTCTGTCTTTTTTTTGTGCAGGTCTTATTTAGATGCAATGCGTCGTCTTGGCGACCGTATACGTGAAAGTTGTTTTTTTGTATGTATATACATTCGGAATTTGTTTTCTAAATGTTTTCGGATGTTTCACAAACGATGATTATTCTGTCTCTGTTATAACACAAGATTGCAAAAATTAACGCGCTATATTGGCTTAAAAAGAAACGTAAAAGTGATCGCACTCTTAAATCAGTTTTATATGAAACTACGGTGTTTTTTCATTATTTTGCACTGATTCTCAAAGGTCCACTACCATTTTGTTCATTTAATATAAAACTCCAAAGCTGAATTTCTTTTCTAAAACCAAACCAACAGTGAAAAGCATCTCCTATTACAACCACACCCAAATATCAGAGCCAAACCCCGCGAAACACTTATCAAAATGCAGCAGAAAATCTCCTTCGCGAAAGCGCTGAACAACTGTTGCCGGAAACACCCCGTACATATATATAGATATATAGATATATATGTGCACTTACACGCATGTATGTATATATATATATATATAAACACACTCGCGACCGTTAAGCCACGGCTTTATCCATATTCATCGAGCCGCGCGATTTGTCTGAATAATTCAGTGTGTCTTTTATACCATTATACGAATCGCATTGAATTAGCTGCGCGCACGCGCTTGCAAAGTGCATCTTCTTCGTTCTCTTCCGGAATGCGTTGCGGTCGAATTTAAATTATATATTATAGATGAGTTGCATATGATAATGTATTAAAAGAACCCTTTATTCCATTTTTCTTTCTTTTCTTTTTTTTTCTTCTTTGCCTTTGGTTATATTTTTCTTCTTCTTATTTTTATTTTAATGCGTGCACAAGCGTGGGTCGAGATAAAAAGCTCTCCTCTCTATATATCGATGCACGTGTATACATTATTATCGAGGCTAAGCCGAAGAGGAACAAATAAATCTCGTGTCGACCGGCAGAAAATTATTGTTCCTTGAAAATAAGGGACAGGCTCGTTAGTCTGCAAAATTTACTGGCTGTAATGAAATAAAACTTAATGCATATTACACGCCGCGCCGCCACCTGTGAAGATAATAATAATAATAATATTAATCTTACGAAATGTTTCTGCAACATTTCGTATATATACATTATCGAAATTTCGCAAGCTTAATTTATTCTTTATATTTATATAAAGAAATCGTACGTGCACGAATATAAATATCTTAATTATTTACACACTTTATTAATTTTACACAGACACACACACACCAGGGTTTCATCGTATATAAACATACAACCCAACTGTACATCTCCCGACCCAGTAACCCTAAAAATCACCATTATCATCATTATCATCATCACCTACTACCCCTAACCTTGATCGAACCCAAAAATAAAGCACCACACCACTATACCATCACGAGAGAAAGAGCTGAGATTATACACACACATATATATACACGCGCGGTCCTTAAAAGGACTCGTTCTTAACGTCCTTAACCCGCTTCTTCTTTCCCCCGACTGCGGCGTTCGCTTGCTTACTTGCTTGCGCATGTATGAGCGCATATGATCATATATGTACGTAAAAGAGCCAAGCGTATATACGTTCGCAAAAGCGTTTCTCGCGCGCCTCTTTGCCTTTTACGGGCAGCCCATATTCGCGTGCCCGGCCTCCGGCGCCGTATACCATGCGGCCTCGAAATTTTCTGATACGTATATGCTTTTTTTTTTCTTCTTTGCTTTTTTTTCCTTTACAGTATGTATATATATGTAACCGTGATTCATCCGATCTTGTATATATATATGTGTCTGGATTATTCGGGGTTAGATTTGGAGGGAAAGAAATATAGTTTTTGTATGTATATATACGCGTCAGCAATGGTAATAACCTTCCTGATAACGGCCGGAGATTACGTAAGCGGAGAACATTCCGTCGTCTCCTGGCGCACGACGAGTACACGGCTGGTGAAACTACTTTCTCAATGAAACCGCATCTATAACTGTGGGGGGATATATATACGGTTATATACAGCAAAACATACACGTTATCACAGGCAATCCTATACATAACACAACAAGTTTTCTCATCCGTATATACATACATATATATATATATGTGTGTGTGTGTGTGTATATATATATTAACATAGATGCAAAGCCGGCTCACTGCGTTCTTTGGGTTTTCGAAAAATCGTCGTAGCCGCC
The DNA here is from genome assembly GCA_036873485.1 of Torymus texanus. NCBI lineage: Eukaryota > Metazoa > Arthropoda > Insecta > Hymenoptera > Torymidae > Torymus > Torymus texanus. The sequence goes on from JAYJLV010048481.1 coordinate 39,536, forward strand.
GCCGCTGCCGCTGCGCTGGAATGCCACGACGGCGGTGGCGGCGGCGGCGAGATTCAGGAGGGCAGGTCGACGACACGCGGACCGGTTTTCGAGAGCGCGCGGTTGTTGCGCGCGCCCGCGAGGTCGTGTGTATACGTGCATATATACATGTATGTGTGCCGCCAAACGCGCCTGGTATATTATATGTATAAAAAGCACAGTAGTGCGAGCCAAAACAATGATGAGGTGGTGTGTGTGTGTATGTATGTGTGTGATGGAAGTTGTTTTGGTTTGGGGGTACGTAGAGGTAGTGAGGGAAGGAGGATGGAGTGTAGAGTATAGATGCAAGGATTTTGAATTTGGTTGAATGTTTTTACGAATATTCTAAGATTCGTTGACATTTGTTGGAATGTTGTTTTTTTTTATAATGTTTAAGAACGATATGGTTTTGGAATAGCTTTCGTGTTAACTTTTTGGTTTTATAAATGTATAAAAATTTCTTTGAAAAACTCGAACGAGACCCACTAAGCGGATTATAACTATAAGAATTTTTCTTGAATTTAAGAGGGAATGAATTTGAGTGCAATGAATGAAAAAAAAGCTACAAAAGTATAGCTTTGTAAATTACATCGAGACCTTTAATTTAACGTTACTTTCTACTATAAAATACCAAATATGTAAGAAAATCAATACGAGTTTTTTTAAATAAAAAGGCTTTAAAGTTTTCGACGAACGCTAAAGATGCAAACTTTGGACTCATTAAGAGCGATCAAGTAAAACGTGGTACCTTGATTTTATGTGCACAATTAATGTATTGTAATAATTTATCTGGCAACTGTTGTAATGCTTATATTTTAACTTTCTTTATTTAAAAACAAAACTTTTATAAATGTATAATAAACAAGGACATTCGATATAAATTCAATATCTATGCAAATATACAATTAAAGTAGAGGTTAAATATTTAAAGTTGATTATTTAAGTGTTGATACCTTTTGGTTTATTTAGAATATTAAAATAATTGTTGATCAACCAATTGACGTACTGAACAGTAATTTTTTCCTGATCTGTTATCAAGTCTTTGAAATCTGTAGTCACTATAGTACAGTCGATTGAAACATGGTATTCATCTTTTTAATGCTAAACGATGTTTATTGATGACTGATGATATCGGTGGCTCACGCTATTGATCGACATTCCAGAAACTTTAAAGGAATTCACAGTTCGTGTGTCACTATATTTACTCAGAAACCAAACCGATTATTTTTATCCTTATTGGAGCAAAAAAAAAATCGGAGATTTCCATCCATTGCACTCGAGTATATACCGTTATATTACGTTCATTCCTTTTTCCAAATTTGATAAAATTTAATACCGCAGCCGAGTCATATACGCAATCAATTCAAACTTTCGCACATATACACTTTAATCTTTAAAAGATAAAAAAATATATATATACATATCATACCATAACCGTCCACCATTATCTTCCTTTTCGAAATTCTCAATTCCAAATCTGGCAAGTAACCCGTACGCGATGTCGCTCTTATACCCGCGATTTGTCAATACACCATTATCAAGCAACCACCTCCGTGTAACCAACAACAACAACTTTCATCGAAAAAATCGCTCCATATACGACCTCCTCTCGCACGGCCACCAGCACCTCGCTCTCTTAATCTCCCCCTATAGATATCTTTTCAACGTACACATACACACACATGAACATACATACCAAAGTAGAGCGCAACTCGTGCATTCTCCGCGGGGACCATCGTCGTGCGTAAACTCCCGCTGCTGAATCACGCTACGATGATGACGAACTCGCAACCGGGGCAGTTTATTTCTTTTTTTTTCCTTTCTCTTTCCCCAATATGTATAACACACAAGAAGAGTTTCGCGTGTGTGGTATATTGACTCATGGGTAATTGGACCAAACGCAGTGTAGCGGAGCCTGATCGGGTAAAATCGAATCGCGCGAGTGTGATTTTTACTTAACTTTTCGCGCTTTATAGGGAGAGACGTGGTCGTTCAATTAGGCGAGGTATATAGCAAGTGTGGTTTTACGGGCTGGTAATGTGAAATGCGAGTGCTGCTAAGTGTTTTAAAAGAGCCGACAAGGTAGAGGTGATGATGATGATGAGGCCGGATGCGTAATTGATGCGGGCGATTGTGAAAGGAAGTTGCACGTTTGAAATAAAAAAGAGTGTAGTTTGGAAATAGAATTTGGTATATTGAATTGGTAATAATGGTTTCGTGAACTTGCAGCTGAGTATAGAACCATGGATGGCCGTGAAATTTTTTTAACGTGTATATGTACTTTGATTTTGCGAATATATTTGTAATTGACGTAGGAAATTAAAATTTTTCCATTACCCATACTGGATGATATCTTGGTTCATCGTAGATCTTTATTATTCTTTCAACAACATATCATCATTCCTTCTGTTTCATGTATTAACAAATCGGTAGAATAAGTGTACGTATTACTTTGAAAACCTGGAGATCAAAGCAACACACATCAGGTGTTTCCAAAGCATTTATTGTTTCTTAGAAACAAGATTATGCCATTTCAATATTTAATGGTTATTGATCGCGATATCATTAGCTAATCCAGTAACTGAAGCATGCAATAAAATATATACTGTTAAGTAGCATCATCAAGTAGTATTGCAAGGCAACAAATTTTCAAAAACAATATAGTATGCTATATACCATAGATTAACAGCAAAAAATAATACTTTTTTACAAGAAAAACAACTAGGAAAGAATTTCGAGGATTCTCGAGAAAAAAAAATACGCATACAAATACCGCAGTGTCATATGCATCGAAGGTCTCTTGAAATTCCTTCCTATCTTCCCTAATTCACGTTAAACCAAGCTCTATAATCAATTATTCGATCGAGTAAAAAACAAGCGTAACTCTCAATCGAAACCATAGCACGATCGAATCGTACAAACATCATTTCCAATCGATCAGCTCTTATATAAGAAAAAACTTTTACATCGAAAAACCGAGAGGAATCATTAGAATCCACATTACCTATTCCACGTATATACCCATATGAAATGACTAACCATTGAAGAAAGTTCCGAAAGCGAAAGCGCGCGGGGGAGTCCTTCGTTGACGTCAGAGGAGGAGGCCGTATAGCCAGCATTCCTCGTCGCCTACCTCAGCGCATCCTGGCGGACGTTCGGTATTGACCCACTGACACCAGACGATTCATTTTCCTTCGATATATACTCGCTATAAATCCGTGTGGATGGTTTTTTATTTTATAGGTAGAGATAAGATCCACGAGAACGCGAATATATGCGTGAGTTAGGAAGTTAGGGTTTGATTTAAATTGATGAATTCTTAAGTGAAAACTGAGCAATAGATACGTGATCGTTTAGGAGTTCGTACGAGGAGTTCAGAAATATAAGGGATTAGGAGAAATGATACAACATATTTTGATTGCAGTGTCAACAAAGGCTTCATTCGCCCATATTGATAGTGTTTCAAAATGTATCTATTTTCTGAATAGATTATGTTGGCAGAGACTATGAGAGAATCGTGTAACCAAAATAAAATTAGCTAAAACTTGATTTTTGTAATTTTCCTCGTTAATCGCTTTAGTTTAATATAGTTCATTAGTTCATCCCCTCAGTGCAAAAGCTTTTATACTAAATAAAATTGAATAAAGCGTCGCTATAAAATCAAATTTATTATTATATATAACGCTGTTTATTTAAAGATTACTTATACTTCCCAGAGGAAGTCAGTTATTTGATGCCATCAACAAGACTTTACATTTCGCATAATTTCGAGAAAATTAGTCGCTCAGGTATATATATATATACATGCACGACACATATAATTTGGGAGTGAGACGTTACTCAGCTCGGGGGTAAACAAAAACACGGGCGTAATTATCCATCGTCGTGCAATTAATTAGTGACATCATATACGTTAAACGCTGGTCTCTCTCTCTCTCTCTCTCTCTCTTGACATTCTTCCGCTTGAAATGTATTTTACTTCCCGACGAAAAGTATATATAGTTATATACCGACGCGATCACGTTTTTTATTACGAGCGTCGCGGCAATTTTTATTATCGTTGAATTGCAGGAAATTGTGATTGTATTATAATCCCCCTGCGCTTATACATATACCTATATGCGAGAGAACTAATAATTCTTGGAAGATGCGTCGGCAGTACTCGACAAGATAACGCGCGTGTGCGTGTATGCGCGTATTTATTTATTTTTACAAAACGCCGACTTTATAAATAATTCACTGAACGTTATTTCAAACGGTGAGCTCAATTCAGATATGAGTTTTGCAATGTATATAGGGGAATGCGTACGCGAGCGATAAAAAATAATTATTAGCAGATTTGAGTCGTTAATTTTTCATTGAACAAAATAAGCTTGCGTTGATAATTTATTTAAATAATGAATAAGAGAAAGTTTTAAATATAGCTACCGTGCATTATTATATCGACATTGTTTCTGGCATTACTTGCTGTTGTATTTACCGCACTGAGGTGAAAATATAGTTACTATTGCCATAATGTATAGTGCAACATCATGACAACCATATTTTATAGTAAAATTTATTAATAATATGATTAATAATGCTAATAATACTAAAGTATAGTATAAATAACTAATAAAATACGTATATTTTACTCAAAAAAAATAGAAACCGTAACTAAATTTTGACAACTATACGATATAGTAGTAGTGACTACGTACATTTTTCTCAGTGGCATATAGTTCTGGTTATAATTATAACAATTAATACGAAACTTGTACAAGTTATAATTAAAATCACACTTCGACATCATACTGTTCAGTTTTTAATTGAATAAATATATACACTTTGAAAGTGATAATTGTAGATCATATTTACCACGAGATTTTTGTAATTCACGTTATACTCATTTTCTATCTTCATCATTTATAATCTCATTACGAAAAATGACAAAACCCAACCTACCAACCGATATAACTCTAGAGATCGAAAAACTAAACGAAAACAACGAAGAAAAAAGAAGGCACACGCTTAAACACGTCGATCCATAAATCTGTAGTCAGCTGGAAACGAACATTTACTCGTTTGCGCAATCCCAGCGACGTTGCACAAAACTAAGCCGCGACTTCCCGTCGAATTTTCCGCGTTCTAAATCACCACAACTACCTCCTCGCACCTACAAACACATCCATCACCGTACGATATTGTCGTATTTCTTTTTTTATATATATATATTTCTTGCGACCAACCAATCAATATACACACCCAAGCGATATTATACTATAGCAATTACACACTAACACACCTCTTCGGTAGCATGAATGAAAATTTAGGAAACACCACGCGTCTATGTACGTACATACATATATACACATACTCGGCGACGCGGCGCCGGCGGCTTCTATTTCGGGACAGCGCGTCGAATCGCCCTCTCGTGCGATTAAATTTGCATGCGTTCTGACTGGCTATGTATGTATGTAAGTACGGTACGAAGATACATAGAAATTAAGAGGAACGAAGGAAGGAATGAATGAATGAATATATATGTATGTTACAGACGTACTCGGGTCTTTTCTGCGTGGTCGTCAATCCGTACAAGAAGCTGCCGATCTACACGGAGAAGATCATGGAGAGGTACAAGGGTATCAAACGCCATGAGGTGCCACCCCACGTGTTCGCCATCACCGACTGCGCCTATCGCTCCATGCTTCAAGGTATGTATAACGCGAGTTGTAGAGTTGATATAGTGATGCTGCATTTTTTTTTTGTTTACCAGCGATTTGTGTAACAGTGTCGTAGAGTTTGGGGTTGTTTAAAGTTTATTACAATATGTTGAATATTAATTATGTGATTTACATGTATAAAAAGAAAAATTAGATTGATATCTTCATATTTTGAGCCTTTCAAAATAATACTACCTTTGATATAGATTTTTATTTTATTTATTTTCATTGCGTTTCTGTGTTTTGTAGATGTAGAACGAAATATTTAGTATGTAAAAACGAAATTGTCGAAAATATGATGCTCAATTAAAAAAAAAATCATGGGTTAGAGCATACTCACAAAAATAGTTTGGAGAATACCATAAATCAATTGCTCGAGAAAGATGCAAAATAATAAGAATTTCACGACTATGGATTTTTGTATGAATTATTTGTAATTATAAACTACATTGGTTTCTATAAAATCGTATCTAAAAAATGTTTGTATTTATATAACAGTTAATTACCATATAAGAACAAATATAGCTGTTGCAACGTGTTTAATTACAGTAATCAGTTATATCTGATAAGTCGGTACGATACAACGATAAACTTAATGATCATTTAATTACAGAAAACATATGAAAAGATATAATGCGCAGATCTGTATACACATGCCTAATATATGTTTAACATTCCTGTCCCCAGCATATATTACTCCACTTTCAATTAATAATAAATTCAAAACGTCAATAAAAAAAAAGAAACCAGAATTCTCTCTACATCAATATCATCTCTCCTTACTTTCAGATCGCGAGGACCAGTCAATACTATGCACGGGCGAATCAGGCGCCGGTAAGACCGAGAACACGAAGAAAGTCATCCAGTATCTGGCCTACGTAGCGGCGTCGAAGCCCAAATCGAACGCGGTAAGTGTCACGAGCCGTAGCATACGCGTGTATATAGGTATCACGAACGCGAGGTCCAGCCGCGAATTTTCTCCTGCCCTCGATTCCCTTCGCCGCGGTCGTATATATATATTTTTTTTCACTGACACTTCGGGAATGTAAGAGAATCGAGGGATATATATATATATATATATATATATAGTGTATACCGTTTTAATGGACGTGATGTTTGAGAGTAATAAATTGAAACGAGTTTAAGTATAGATAATAAAAGAATTGCATACTCGGTGATTTTCTTTATCTACGTTAGCTGATTTTGGTGTCGCGGATGTACAATAAAAGACAATTGTGTGGTCGATGGAAATATAAGATTTAATCGAGCGAAAGCCAACCGCGTTGTGTATAAACGCTTATAATAGAACCCTCGTGTATATATATATCGACGTTTCCGTATTTTTCATTGACATATTGCTGCTTCTTACTTTATTCATGTTACCGTGACTATTTCACAACCGATCGAATCAACGAAGTCTAAACTCAATTAAAATGTAACGAAAAACATTTCTTCTAGGAATCATTGTAATTTACTACAATATATAATACATCGTTTACTCTTCGAAATACAAGCGACCAATCGTTTGTTGTACTTTTCAGGACACCCAAAATATAATACAATGTATAACCACCACCCACGAGTTGGAATTCCAATAAAATATAAACTACCAAATCGCCGCACCGTGATAAAATAAGGAAAGGAAAAAAAAAATCGCTACCTTCGCGCTGAACGTTATATACGCACGCACATATACACACTTTTCTCCACGCGATTGGAATTTCTCTGAAAAAATGTGCGCCGCGCGCAGCTCGTCGGTATAATATCGGAGCACAAACATCCGCTCAACGGACCTTCGCCTCGACATTATTATATAGCTAACGTTCATATATATATATATATATATATATATATTCTCGATACTTGCTACGTGGACAATGCGCTCCTTGTCTCTTTCTCTCTCTTGCTCTCGCTTGCGGCGCAATTATTAATAAAGCGAAAAAAAAATGTACGCGCATATGTGTGTGTGTGTGTGCGTGCAAGCAAGCGCGTATATTTTCGGCGAGACGGTTCGAGCGCGCGCGCGCGCACGCTAAAATAAACGAGGGGATTTTTCGCGATTCCGAAGGACGCGTATATAAAGCCACGAATATATATATATATATATATATATACACGTGTGTATGTGTGTATACACGTGGGTGTATATAAAGATATGTAGAGAAGAAGCGTGAGGGAAGGGAAAGAAATAGAGAGAGAGAGGAAGAGAGACAGACGGGTATACGTATATAAGACGGCGTTGACGAAGTCAATCGATTTACGACCCCGCGAAAATCGAGCCTGAGGAATGCGTTTTCTTTCTCTCTCTCTCTCTCTGTCTCTCTCTCTCTTTCTCTCTTTCTGTCTCGCTCTCTTGTATTCTTTTAGAAGTATATAGTCATAGTCCCGGTATGGTGTTGTGTGAAGTAATTGAAAAATCGGTCGCGGGACGCACTGTATTTGAACATCACACCAATCCATATATATAATACGCACTGTAAAAAAAAGAAAGAAAAAAAAAGAAACCTACTGTATTGTATTATACACGAATTTATATTATACGAATTAACCTGTTAATTTCCAGCACTGCTCGCCTGTGTAGCACGAGGAGAGACACATAAAAAAAAGGGAAAGAGAGAGAGAGAGCGGTTGTGTTGTCTGTCTCTCTCTCTCTCTTTCTTGGCCGCCTGCACATACTGCGCGAATCGTCACGATAGCGACGGTTCGGTAAAAGAGACCTGCTGCAAATTTTTAGTACCGAATAATACATAGATAAATGATAATATACATGCACTGATTAATAAACACATTGTATGTACATGATAAAATTTAATTCGTGTGGTAGAAGTAATAATTTTCGGACGTAGTAAAGTTTTTGTTGTTGTTGTTTCATTTGCGGCTTTTATCGTGATTTTGTCCTAATATGTCGGAGTTTTAGCGATAAATTAGTTAAAATATTGTAAAACTTCTGCTTCTAGTTATTTTCGAGATCCTCCAACAATTGTACATTCCTTATAGATTATAAAGTACTGACAATAATCCCTTCAATTCACTTCGGTTACCACCGATTAAGTCATATACATTTCAAGAAAAATTAGCCATGTAACATTTTGTCAGAATTCTCTAAACTGATAGCAAAAATAACTTCTATATACAGTTCTATAAACCTATATACCGACATTACACTCAACGGATCAAAAAAAAAACTCACATTATATACACAGTTCAATCACTCTAACCGAAACTGCCGACGCAATAGGACAATTCTTCCAGTTACCATATCAGCACACCTCTTAACATTAGGCGCCGTGCGCGCGCGCATGACACTAAAAGCATAATCCACCCGTGCGTGACTCATCACTTGACAAAATACCATCCGTTATCAACCTCTCGTACACGTACGACGTTTACACCCTCGCTTCATCTTTCACGTCGTATTCCGCAAGGTATATACACAAACCGTCGGCCGATCGATCGGCTACTAATTTGCTCTATTGATGTCGATTGTCAACGCGCGCGCCGTGCTATTCTCGGTTCTCTCGCGTGCACGCGCGCGAAAATTAACCGTAACGCGCACAGAAACGTTTAGGGACAAATGTATTAAAAGAAAAAAAAGAAGAAAAGAAGTAAAAAAAAGAACTGTGAGTAAAATGTATGTCTCGTTGTTCTTGTTCTTGGTACACTCTCCCCGACGCTGATCCTATCGGCGTTGCGAACGCACACAACCGGCGTGCCTCTCTTCGTTCGTGTGTGTGTGTGTATCACCCCCGCCGTGCCTCTCGCTCCTCTTCTCTCCGCTAGTCTCCGAGCCCGGCGTTAATAATAGTAAGTCAATCAGCCGGAGAGGAAAGCCGGCAGCCGGCGACACTACCAGTCTTCGGCCGGGCATCTCTCTCCTTTCTATTCTTTTTTTTTTATATACATATACATATAATACATATACATCTATACATACATATTATACGTACATCATTGTTCTTATCATCACTCATTTTTTTATATATATAACAACGCAGAAATGAGCTATCATGTGTAACAAATGATTATAATAATAATAATAATAATAATTTTTACGCACATCGCACAAGCGACTAACACCACTGTGGTTTTGGGCTGCCCCCAAAGGCGCGCGCTTACACTTACACCTTTCTTTCTCTCTAATCAATTACATAATTCGCAAGTGAAAAAACGGATTGACAAAAAGCCATTCGGTGCCCCGTTGTTTGCGATCGTAGTTATAAATATATACATAGATTTATACATATATATATACACATAACAAACGCACGAATAACTAGAACATTGCCACTGATGTTGTTACTCTATACTAACTAATAACTCATCAAGCGCGCGCGCGACTCACATATTGCTTTTTTTTTCTCACTCATAGTCGCAGGGATAATTGTCGCGAGTTCTATGTGCACGTACAAACACATACATATGTTAGTATATATGTATGTGTACGTACGTATATATACATATACATATATACTATAATTGGCGTCAGCGGCGGGCGCTTGAAAATAGCCTCTTTCGCTCTCACCGCACATATGTGTATATAACGCGCGCTAATCGAAGCCCATTTGCGAGCGCGCCGACGACTGACGCAAGTAATAATAATTCGTCGCCCTTTATACGCCGATTAATAATCATTTTTTTCTCTCTCTCTCTCTCTCACTCACTCATCGCTGCCTATCTATCTGCCTCTCCGCCTTATCCCGACGCTATGTTTGTATCTTGTCTTCTCCTACTGCCTACCACTACTGCTACTACTACTACTGTGGCCTGGCCGTACACCAGAGCAACGGGAGTTCGGATAAATTTGCGGTAATTAACTAACACCAGCGTTTGTGGCAAGCTTTTATAGTGTATCTATATGTGTACATATATTTTGTCTGTATAAGATTGTATATATATATTTCTCAACGTTTTGTGTACATACACGAAATCCTATTGCAGGCACGTGTACGCACGAGCGAAAGACTAACAAAGGTGTGCCTGCGACGCGTCTTTCTTTAAGTAAAATTCTTCTCTTTTTTTTTCTCTCTCTTGTTCTCCTTCGTTCATATGCGTGTGTATATGTGTATGTGAAAATGTATGCGTGAAATAATTTGCGTACCACAAGCCTGTCATTTTGTATGTGTGTTTGCACTCGTTGCGTCATCGGTACCGACGAGATTCGGCGTGTAAATGTATTCGTGTAAGCGCGCGTGTGTGTGTGTGTGTGTGTGTGTGTGTGTGTGTGTGTGTGTGTGTGTGTGTGTGTGTGTGT
>JAYJLV010048492.1:0-20663 GCA_036873485.1 Torymus texanus
AGAGAGAGAGAGAGAGAGAGAGAGAGAGAGAGAGAGAGAGAGAGAGAGAGAGAGAGAGAGAGAGAGAGAGAGATGGGCTGTGAAATGATGATTCGTTAAAAGTATGGAAATGGAGAGGGGCATGTATATATGACGAGGTGTAAAAAAGCTTTTTACAAAATGTAACTGGAGTGCAGAGTGTAAATATATACACACGTATATAATGTCCGATAAGAATTTGTATATAAAAAGTTTTATTTCGAAAAGCTTTTTTGCACACTAAAATAACAAATATTGTCAATGAATAACACAGAGAATGTAATAGCATACTACGAAGATTTGTTAAGTGAGGCTCAAGTTACATCTATTGCACGTTTGACTCACACTACTACTATGCATAACAGTCCAACCCATATTTTTAGCCGGCACATTATTGAAATGATATTCCGCACGTGTTTCCTTCGGATTTGTTTCAATCGGGATATTTTCACGAACGCTCGTGCACGTAGCCTATATAGCAGACGAGAGGCGCGAATGAATGGACCGTGCCAAGACGGTAATGAATAATTGGAAAGACGAGAGAGCGAGCGAGTGAACGAGAAAGGCTTTGAACCATGCGCTTCGTCCTTGAGACTCGAAGCAAAGCAAGAGCAAGAGAGAGAGAGAGAGAGAGAGAGGGAATCGGTTCCGCATGCGGGGGCTGGAAAGGAAGTTTATATACCCCGAGACGCCGTGGGCGTGTACACGGGGATTGTTTCGGCACTTCAAAAGCTTTGCTCGCGAGCAGAGCTAATTGCTCCGAAATTCGACCAATTTCTCACCGCGGTGTGCAACGCGACGCGCACGTGCTACTGTGCACAGTAGTAGCAAACAGCAGTAGCGCAAAGCAAGAGAGAAACCGTCTGGTTAAGAAGCTCGAAATGCGTTGAGTGTAAGCTGATCGAATGAATTTATATACATGTATACGTATATAAGAGGTACGATGATAAAACGCTTAACGCGAGGAAGCTGCGAGTAAGTGAGTTTTTAATTGCCACCTGTAGGGTAATTTCTCTAAGTGATTCGATTAAATTTTACGTGAGGAAGGGGAGCAATAAGAAAGAGAAAACGATTCGTGATAGGAGAAGAAAGGGAGGATGGATAACTATGTGGAGTAGGTATACAGAGAGAAAGATACAAGAACGGCAGTAAAGCTTAGATATAAAGTCATTCTTATTTTTATTAGGTCGTAAAATAAGATCGGATATACGCATAAAACACAGGGGTTAAAGAAACTATGATCTCTGGTACTTTCGTTATATACAAAAAGAAAGAGAGGGCGAGAGAGAGAGGCGGCCGTTTTTATTTGTATCGTCTGCGCGCAGACATTTCAAGATTGTATTTTCAATGAGCATTGAGTGCTTCTGTGAAAAGCATAGGCTTAAGCAATTTTTTTAAGATTCATAAAAGACTTTTACTATCTTCCCTACTGCGATAGTATATCGCTACGGTAATGTGCCTGCGTATAAACTCCTACGGAGATATAGCCGTAGTTGCATTATATTGAATTAGTATATAATGTTATATATAGGTGTCTGTATTGATGCTGTGACAATGTGACAGTTTCGTTTTTATTAAAGCAGACACCCGTAATTCGGAATGAATACCAGCTATTTTTATGAATTCGAAATTATATTGTCCTTGACTCGTATATAAATCGTGGTTATATCCTTATTTGTGTATAGTAATACTACGAAATGACGCAGTTACTTTAAATAGCAGATCATCATCACTTACAATTTAAAACATTCTTCGAACATTTCATTGGCAAAGAAAGACGAAGAATCTCTTACGCCCCCTCATCGTCAATGGAATTTCTTCGTTCCTTCCATTTCCACACCCACTCGTGTAGTAGCAGCTTCTATTATTACCCACCAATGAAAACCCTTATGCCCGTCGTCTACCTCTGGAAGCAAATCCGTGTCCACGTATACGTATATTACTCATAACCGACCCTCAGAATTTCAAAACTCCGATACACGTACAGCAGCAGCAGCTGCAACTCACTTGTGCACTCGAGACGCGAAGCAAACCGAATCCCGCACGTGCGACGCAATTGGATTTCTCACGAAAAATTCTCTGCTTACTTCGATCCCAACGACGACGACGACGACGACGACGACGACCTTCGTGATGTTTGCACAGCTCGCGCGTGGACTTTGATTAAGCTGGGCGACTTCCGTTGCCTGCGGCTTAGAATTTCGTTCGCTCGACTGTATCTTCTATGGTATATATCTTTATAGATCTCAGCACAAGAATCTCTGTGTGGTTTGTTTTTTTGTTTTATCGCGACGTTTTTTTTATGAGCAAGAGGGGTGTATTCTCTTTCATATTTTCTGAGAGATAATGAAAACTTTGGGGGAGAGATGAACGTCGGCTGAGCTGGAGCGCGCTTTTAAGAAGTTACAAGATGAGAGCCAACCGTGAACGTTCCTATCTATATAAAGTTTGGAAGCGGTCGGTTGTATGTGTGTGTGTGTGTGTGTGTATATATATATATATATATGGGCTATTTTTTCGTTGGTTAAAACTTAACGATGAAGATGCACGCCTGACTACACGAGTATCGTTCTACTTGAACCTGATGGCTATCTTCAAATATTCTATAAAGTGGCGGGTTTCTAAATTAGTAAATGAATATATAGCCACGATAAAATAAATGTCGATACTATAAACGATAAAAATTTCTAACTATAATCCTGTATCTAACTGTATACCGCTTAGATTCCGGACTTTATTGCGATGGAATCGAACTCATTTGCTTCAATTATTTAGCGTAATGGAGACGGACCCTATCTTAGAGCTGAAAAATTGATTTTTAAAGCGGATAATCCTCAATCGAACGCTCTAACCCCCCAAGACCTTCCTATAACAAAACCTTCCTAATAATCTTACGATTTTCCATATAGTACCATATACCTATACTAACGGTCATTGCTTTGACATAATTACTTTAGATAGCGTGTACAAAACAGTCGTTGATTGTACATCGACATGCAAATCACCCTTGTTCTTTCTTTCCATAGTTCTACAACTTCGTATATTTCTATAATAAAAATTTTAACCGAATTATTTCTCAATAATTAAGTTCATCAATTGCTCAGTAGAAGCATAAACAGTGTTGTTATACACGTTTAATAAAATAAATCGATCCTACATCCCATTAAAGTCTATTAAACAAATCGAAACGACCACATTCCAAGAACGACGCGCTAGCTACAAACACACATGGCAATCAATTCCGCGAAAAGCGTGCCGTCACGATAATTATCGGAGTTCATGTTAGCGTAACTCGCGAGCGACTACTCGCCTTATTACACGCATTCAGAGATACAAATACGTACACGCGCAGCAGTCTCACGTGCCCTTACGTTACCGCATGCATGCACGCATGTGTAGTAGGCTCTTATTAATTATTATTAATTATCCACTGGCAAAACAAGCTAGAGAGCGCGAGAGAGAGAGAGAGTAGAAACCGCGTTCGCGTCATTTCAGTCTATCAGAGTAACGAACGTTGTGCATATAGCTGCGCACTATATACACTTTACTCGCTCTCTCTCTCTCTCTCCGCGGGGCCACGCACATAATCTCCGGTAGATTAACGCGCCTGGTTCGCTTAATGTCGCGGGCCGCAGAGCGAGACGAGAACCGTGACTGTATATATATATATATATATATATATATATATATTTACGTATGTACTCTCTACTGCGCCACCGGATTATCATCGGTCACACGGGAGTGAGTGAGTGAGTAAGAGAGAGACTGAGTAACTGAGTGAGTGAGAGGTCGAGTGGCGAAACGGATGATGGAAAGTTTATGGTGATGGCCGCAGTAGAGAGATATATAGACGTGCCCTTTTGCGTACGCGTCCCTGGTTTTATGCCTCAAACCGGGACGCTCGTTTTTTTTTTCACGACTTGGTCGTATATAGGGAAGGAGAGAACTGGAATTGAGGTCAGTACTACGCCGATTTGCATATCGATGACCCGGTAATACGAAGAATTAGGGAGCGTTCACGACACAAACATATTGAGCTTGAAATTTTCCTGATCCAAGGTTACCTTACCCTATATTTATATATATACTACACGTGGATTTTACAAAGCAGATTTATTCCATTTCGATTCGCTGCTGCTGCTGCGCGCGCGCGTTGTATAAGCACGCGCGGATTGGAAATGCAGGCAGAGTATTTTCGTTTTATGTCTCGGAATATAAAATATTTTTCCTCCATTATAAGTAAATGCTGGCACACGCGCGCTACGAACGGCTGTGGTTTTTTTTTTATTTATTTTTTTCATTTTGCACATGCGTGCGCACCCGACTCTATATATCCCCACGATTCGTGCCACATTGCGAGGGGCGTAACGGGTCATTTGATTTTTTTCGCTACGTATATTATGTTCTTATTGTTTGAATTAATTCGTATACATGATGTATTGCGTAATTTCGTTTTTTTAATAATATATCAGATTAATCTTCGCAAGTCGAGCGATATAATAAGTTATCGGATTTATTACGCGTTCACAAAGATATATAATTTAATACAACTTCCGAATGTATTTTTTAAAACGCAATATTTATATATGGGGAAATTTAATACCACGCACGAACTCCACCACGATGACGTGATGTGAAACACGAGTTTTTTCGAATTGCTCGAAAAAGTGTCGTAGAGCGCGCGCGTAACGTAACGCATTTCCTCGCTATATACTAAAATAAAAATTGGAATTTTTATTTTACAAACTGAGAAATTCTATACTGACTTGTTGGGAATTCTCACATTATATACGTAGTGCATTCGACACACACACACACACACACACACACACGAGATATTGCACGTATAATATACGCGTGGAGTACGGTACGCTTGCCGTGAGCAAACAGACGAACAGATATGTATTGAAAAAATAAACAAACCGTAGAAGCTTATTGCATTATATCCGTTGGAAAACAATTTCGCGCCACAAAGACATATTTTCAAACACCACACTTGCACGAGCTTCTCTTCCCCTCTCCTCCTGCTTGTATTATCTCTTCATCGAAAAAATAAAACTTTAAGCGGCTTACGAGTTAACGCTCTCACGCGTCGTGCGCTGATAAACCATTCGCCCTCCGGCAGCCGATTTTTTTTTTCTTTATGCAAAGATAATAAATTGAGTCGCGGTGAATTTTCGAGCCATACACTTTGTTGATATAAAATCGCAACGCTACGAGATTTCGTCGCCCCTGCAACTACGCTATGTTCCTTTTTTTTTCTGCTAACTCTTCGAAAAGTGTGCGACATAAAACACGCACATGCGCGTAAAAGCCGACGCGACATTTTTTCTTGTGTGGTATAATGCGGAGGGTACAGAGGTAGGATAGAAGCTTTCTATACATGTACGTGATCCTGTTGCTAAACAGTAACGAGGTTATATATGAGTTCGGCGCGCTTTTATTTCGTTCCGTTGTCTTATTATCCTGGAGGAGAAAAGGACGAGCACGTGTGGATCTTCGTCAATTTGAGAAATAACGGATACGGCGGTCTAATTTTCGAAATACTTTAGGTAGAGGTGAGAGGTGAGATTAATTTTATTGTCCTGCCAACGCTTTATCGTTATAAATGGGATGTGAGGGTTGAAGTTTATCGTCCAAGGTTGCAGCTTAAACACTCTTTGTAATATATAAGTTTGCTTTAAGAACGTGAGAGTTATTGGTAATTAGAGGTGATAGGATACTTAATAAGGTGCTAAATTTGTTTGTAATAAAAAAGAGTATTTTCATTTTGTAATGTTAATATAATATATTCTTTTTCTATTTCTTTTAAATTGTTCATTTTAGATTAGTATAATAGAACCAATGTTATTTTTGTAAACAATTAAATTTTTCAATTACCAAAGTCCGATCAATGAGCCAGACGGGTGTTTGCTGTTACCGTATTTCATTAATTTCATTGCACTTAGCTTAAACAATTCAGTTAACAGCGTTTCATAATTTCAAATACCGACAACTATTATTTTTTTCATCCACACTACTTCGCAATTAATTCTTTCATTATTCACTATACTTCGTATCACGAAAACACATCCTCTACTAAAATTTTTTTTTTCACTTGACAACAAAAACGAATTGTCATCGCGCCACGAACAATGCTCCACCTGCAATTGAACAAGATGAAATTACACCTCTGTCAGATAAAACGAGACGCTGCAGCCATGTCGGAGTTACTCATCGCGCGATAAGATACGCCATGCGGTCACAAAAGAAAGCCGTCGCTAGAAGCTCACTTCCGAGAGATAAGTGGTGTGCCGCTCACTCGCGTCGATAAGTGGACAGATAGACGCGACAAGGACGAAGGGGCAGCTATACTCACCAAAAAAAATACAACGTCGTCGAAAAGCCAAAAAAAAAACCCTCTTTTTCCCGAGCAAATCGAAAAATTCATATCTTCCCTTTTCTCGGATCTCTATATATACATAAACGAGAAAAAAAACCCAACTATACGTGCGACTTTATATGTAAGCGTGTGTATGTGTGTGTACATATACTTGTGGTACAAAGAAAACACGCGGACGACTGCAGCGGTAGAGGCGAGATCGGGCGCAGTGAGCTTGAGCTTGGGTAAGAAGGCACGATAGGATCTTCTCTCTCTCTCTCTCTCTCTTCTCCTCTCCAGCTTTCTCGGCCCGAATCCCCTTCGCCCGGGCCATTGTGATGCGAGCGGTGTCGTATAAGTCGTAAGGTGGTGCATCGCCGAGGCTAGCGTTCGCCAAAGTGCCTTCGATTCGCCTCCTCCGCTCTAGGATCTCATTTCCTTTGTGCTCTCTCTCTCTCTTACTCTTTTTCTCACAAAATCCCTCTCTTTCTTTCTCATTCACGGCTTTACCCTTTCTATCTCTCTCTCTCTTTCGCCCAGCGTCATGCGCAAACTAGTTCTGCTCTCTCTCACTCCCTCTCGCTGTTTTATACATAAGGCTATAGAGAGAGAGAGAGAGAGAGAGGAGAGAGCGGAGTGAGCTGTCTTCTCTCGTCCGTTAACTTTTCGACGGCTTTTTTCGCTTGGCCTGCTGAATCTTGCAAACCGGTCGTCCTCCCGACTACGTTTGTATATAAATGGCACAGGCGTAAGAATGAGAGAGGAGTGAGGTGAGGTGGACTTTTTGAATTCTACGTTCGCGGACTTTGTGTGAAACGCGTCGTCGACGGAGCTGACGTTAATGAAGGCAGCGAGCAAAGTGAGAGCGTAATGAACCGAGAGAGAGAGAGAGAAAGAGAGAGAGAGAGTAGAGTATACTGTTAGACATTTGTCACTGACTCGTTTTACCGCGTGTGCATGGCTCTTGATGCATTAGCGTCGATTACGCAAGCTGTTTCAATCGATATGCTTGGCGCGAGTCAAATGTGATGTTTGTATTCGGTGTTGCTCGACGATGCGTTTTATTATGAGTTAGCCGTGTCCTAAACGGCAATATCATCTGGCACAGCCATGTCGTGACGTTATTAAAATAATCGTTACACTTGTTCAGATAAATGAGTTATTTGGGTTATAAGAGTTAAAAACGATCTAAAGACGTGGAATAATACAAATTTTGTAGTAGGTTCTCTTATAACAAATGACATTATTTTTTTTTTCTTCGCCGCTATAAAAGCTGCAGTTACATTTAATCGAAAAGGAAAATTTGTTGAAAATTAAAAGAACAAAGGGGAGGAGGGATGGGGGCACAGAGTTGGGGAAGCCGATTTCGATCCTCCTCCGGCGATAAAACAAATAACGTGCTTTACATTCAACGCGCACTGCTCCAAACTCTGCTATTTGTAACTTCCCTCCCTCGCGCTTTTCCTCTTCTCACTCCTCTATTTTCTGTTCCTTTACGATTCACGTACCGGCAGCAAGTCCTCTTTACCTCTCTCTCTCTCTCTTTCTTTCTCTCTCACTCCATCCCTTTTTTCGCCATTGTTCCGAGTAAACGCAGTCGATAATGGCTGAGCAAAGCCCCACGCGCGAGCGTTGCCGTTATAGGCTTTCGCTCACTCGCTGCTGTAGCAGTAGCGAGACGCCTTTTAACCTACATAACGTTTCGCGCACTTAGACCTAACGAAATATTCGCGTTTGTTCGCTCACTCGTGCCCCCCCGAGGAGGGGAGGGGGGGGCTTATCCGCTTTATTCTGCGAGCGAGTGTGTAACATTTTCACCACGAGATTCTTCTCTCTTCTCTCTAGCCAGCTTTGCAAGAAAGACAGAGTGTAGGACACAAGCGTCTGTGCATGTATATATATGTAGAGCGGAGTTAGAGCGCTGTTCCGGAGTTGATTTCTAGCTGGTTTTGGCGCTGAGCTGTAGTAGTACATGTGGCAGCGGCCGGTCTTATCGTACTGGCTTGGTCCAAGGATGTTTTTTTTGGGGAGCGGTGGAGCTTGCGAGGATGTGTAACGCAAGAGTTGGCTCCATGTCGTCGTGTTTTATGTAACAACAGTCGTGACAAGAAATATGTTTTTTTTTGTAAGATGACATTGATTTTTTCTTTCGTTTATGCCATATACTCGAGAGTATTAATTCGGAATGAGAGGACAACATTTTATTATATTTTCGTCGTTTTGGAAGGATAATATTCCGAGGTTGAAAGAAAATACTAAAGTTTATTATCGCATTATATTACTGAGATTATATTTTTTGTAAAGTTAATATCAATATATATATATATATATATATATATGCATTTATTCAAAGGAAGTATAACAGAAATCCAATTATTTTTCTATAAACGCATTAAATTGAAACATTGAAGGATGATTACTGAAAATACAAGTAACTCAGTTGAATGAAGAATAAATACAAATATTTGCTAAACATGTTTCTATAAAACTCGGTTAAAAAATTCAGTTCAGTAAATTTTAAATTTTATCTTCATCGACATGCTCAATTTCATAAATTGTTTACAACACTAAATGTTAATAGTATGTGTAATAGTTTCCAAAACTATTGGTGTCATATCCAAGTACGAATATGATTTTAATGAAGTTACATCAAAATATGCTATTATTTGTCCAACATATACCACGAATGAAATGCTCAAAATTCACGCTCGAAGTAATTATATCGAAGTAATATTATTACCACAATCACACATTTATTCCCATTTATGGATATACGTAAACGATCGACAAAGTTGCTTATTACTCTTACTTAAAAAATTAAAATCATCAGCAGATTTACAAGCAATAAAAAAAATTAACAAAAGTCACTAACAAAGGAACGAAATGAACACGTTAATGACAAAACGTATTTAAGAAGTACACATATACACGCCTCATACGCAGTGCTAACCCATTGGCGGACCAAACTCGATTCGAACTACTTCTTATCCGATCGGAAGTTCGCGCGCTGGTTTCCATTCGGACTCGCGTTCACACATACACACGCGATCCGTTATGAACTTTACATTCGTAAATTTTGCTCTTAACGCGTCCGCTCCGCATATATTCTCACATATATACATATACACATCAGTACCACGAGTTAGCCGCTGTAAACATATTTAGCCCGAACGCGCGCGCGTCCAAGTTTAGCGCAAGCCCCCAACAGAGAGAAGAGAGAAAAAAAAATGTGGGCGGACGCGGGAGGGACAGACTTTGCGCTTTGAATTTTACATTGGCGATTCTGAGGAAAATTCACTTAAAAGTTGGCTTTTTTCCGTTCTCCCTCCTTTCTTCTTTATTCTTCTTCTTCTACTTCTTCCTCTTCTTCTACGGCTGACGCGCGCGCCCGAAAGTTGGAGATACAGAGCAAAGTGACGCCGTCGCCGCTCGGGCGTTTAACGCGCTCTCGCGCACAGCCAAGTTATTTCCCTCTGTTTAACTTCGGTGCGTGAGTTGGGGAAGTGACTTTTTAATAGTTTCCGCTCCGGCAAAGAAGTCGAGAGCGGTGCCTGTCTAATGGCTGTCTGCGGTATCGATTTAAATTAGGAATGGAATTTTAATTGCCACCGAGTTGACGATTGAGGATCTTGTTCATGTGTATATATATATTCTTTGGTATGAAAGAACGAAGGGTTGATCCTTAGGTATAAGCTTGTGAAGTATTTTTGTCCCTCCCCTCAAGAGTTTATAAATAAAATAATATCTATTTTATTCCAGTTGGATGGTTTTGCCAGTATCAGTGGATGAGAATAAAGTTCTCTCCTTACATGTTAAATGTATAAATGGAGATAAAGCCAGCGTCTTTTATGTTGTATTCCATTGAAATTCGAGGGCTTAACTTAGAACTTTCTATATATTCCTGGATACAAAGACGATCTCTAACGTGAAGAGGCGGTTGAATAATTTTTTCATGAATAAAAGATTACCCCCACCGATTGTGGTGTGCGAATTTTCATGATTTTTATATAACAGATAAGAGAATCTGAAACAGCTTTTGGAGAAAGAGTATAACTCTAACGTGTGAACTTTTTATCCTATAATTGCTATCATTTTGTTGTTCAACTCGAACCAAAGTTTTCCAACTTATCTAAGTCTGATTTAAAGCACTCATCTTTCACATGCACTAAACTAGTAAGTAAAACTAAATAAGCGCTAAACTTTAAAAATACACGATCTTTCATCGTAACAGAATACAAAAATTAAACGCGCTAATTTAAAAATTACCATGGCTCTGAAAAACCTTCAACGCGCTATCTTTTCATGCCAAAAACATATAGTTTAAAAAATTCACCGTTCCGCAAATATTATCCGGTATAATTGCTTTAATGCTCTACAAACTCTTTCCCTGAGTTTTTGCTTTCTACTTCAGCAGCAGCAGCAGTAGCAGTCGGAGAGGAAAAATAACATAGAGAACAGTAACGAGCCATTTAGAGTTTTCGTTTCCGTTGAGAGGTGGAAGATCGCAAGCAGGCTCAACGCGGCCGCATTCCGCAAGCGCAGTCAGCTATTCGTACGCATTCTCTCTCTTTCTCTGTCTTTCTGGCAGGGGATTTAATGTGCCATGCAGATTATGCATTCGAATTTGGTATTGGAGAGGAAGAGGGAGAGAGAAAAGTTGAGATGACTTCTGATACATTTCATGCAATGTCCATTATTTTGATGCTTCGAGCGGGATGCGGTTAATCGATTCTGAATGGCTTTGAAATATTGTTTTGATTTACTGCTCTCGGATGGTTATCTACTTGTATCTCTAAGTCATTATTCATATATAGTATATATTTTTATTTTTAAAAGAATTTAAAATCAACCGAAATACGAGGGGAATTTAATCTTTTATACAGCGAGCGTCTTTTCGTAACTCTTAAAATGATATTTTCAAGCACTTTTATCGAGGTATTTCGAATTATTTAACAGTGAAAATTGTGTTACGATGCTCTAAAAAGCTCGATTTCCGTTATTAATTTTGTAAAGCCGAAAAAATTGGAAACGAGAACTTGCGCCCCAGTTTCCTATAATTTAAGGAATACATTATTAATTACATTAACGTACACTCAAACTCTTCCCACAGACTCCTGTCCGCTTACATAAAATATTTAAAATACCGATAATATTGTAATTAAAAATAATTTCCAACATTTTACGAGCTTACAAAAACAGATTACATCTAGCAAAAAAAGAAGAACAGCTGCGTTGAAATACAATTTTAAGTTTCACGGGAAATTCCCTTCATTCCGCGTGTTATCGAATTATCACCGCGGATTAATAGGTCGATAAAACAATATTCTCCTTTCTCTCACTCTCTCTCCCCCCAATAATAAAGCCGAGTTTTCACCGCCTTAATTAAAAAAGGAACTCGACCGAACGTGTTTACTTTTTAATTGGAAAAAAACGGGAAGAGAAAACAAAAAGGAAAATACACTGTCAGGCAGCAACGATAGATACGTCGCCTGTTCTTCGCAGCGTTTTCTCCATTCGAAAGCAGTAGCGCGTAACGGATCGCCAGTGAGCTCGGACGCAAGAAAATACGAGCAAAAGCGAAATCGAGAACAGCCGAGGGACTATACGGGACTTGGATGAAAAGGCGTCATTCAGCTATATACGCGCGTGCGTGGCTATGTTCTACGTTTTTATGTGCGTGTGTATGCACATATACATGAGTGTATCTGTGTCTGTATGTTTGCAAATAAGCGGTAAGCCAATCCAGCAGTCTCTCGCGCCAATCACTGGCATTGTCCGTACGGCGTGCAAGTGGTCTCGTAATTGGTTAATTGGCTTGTTTCGCCGCTGCTACCGCTGTACTCTGTACGGATCTAAGCACGCGCGCGTGCATGTGTATACTCGAGTCCTCGACTTCTTTAGCCGGTGATTCGACGTCCTGTGCTGCGGTCGAAGAGTACATGGATTCCCATCGCATGCGTGGTTCAATTTTCATCAGCTACTTCCGTAAATGTAGTCGAATAAAGGGTAGAACGTAGTGCAATAGAGGCAATGGTAATTGTTTTTCAAAGTTTTAATCGATTTTTATTAGTTATTTCTTCAAAAGATAAAAAATAAAAAAGGAATATTATATGTGAAGAATCTCTCCTGGATAAATAACAACATATCTATAGCGTTAGTCTGGTCAACGTCTGGTAAACATACAGCGATACACACTTCTCTAGACTAAAGAGTAACAGGTTTGAGCTATAATAAAATTATGTTCGGAATCTATGTTATTGGATGAAGTTTAATTTTCAAAATGGATATTTATATTTATGTCGTGAGAGTTTAACTGTACTTAGGATAGACGCCGCTCTCTTCTAGGATTATTATATCTTTGATCACTTACAATCATAAATTTGTCAGGATGTAGTTTCGAGCGAAAAGTACAGTTCTTACCTGAAACATAGAAAAATAAACCAAAAATTAGTAAAGCCAAGTAAACTAAATAATATTTATCATGATAAATAACGTTTTTTTATTTATGAATCAATACACAAAATGATAACTACATATTTAATTTTCGCCAGTCAAGCGAATAAAGCAATCATGACAAAGCAGCAAATCGGTTGCATAAGTCGACATTGATTACAACTCCCGACGCGTTACATCCCAGCTTCTCCCTCCCTCCCTCCCCCCTCCCCCCTTAGCTCACTACCGCTTTTCCACCTGCCGCGCGTAACCAAAGTTTCACCTCCGCCAGCGTAATTACATAAATCAACGTCTCCTCCGATAACGCGCGCAAAACGCTCTTGCCAAATTGCCTTCATCTACCTCAACCCCCAACCCATATATATATATACATCTATACATACACACCCATCCACCCACCGCCCATCATTCAATGCCAAGTTCGCGAGAGGCCAAGAGAGAACTCGTCCTCCTTCTCTACCCCGCGCTCCTCCTCCTTCCTACAACCGGATTTGGCATTCAGCGTTACAGGAATCGCTTAAGCTTCAGTCCTCCCCCTTCCCCTCATCCTCTGCTTAAATCACCATACTACCATTACCAACACAGCTGCCAGTCAATCACTTGAGCTGCTTACGCATACATATATATATATATATATATATATATAAGCGTCAATTGACTGTCCCTAATTTCTCGCGCGCATCGCTGCATTGTGCGACCGCCAGGCTAACCCGTCGAAGACGTAGGGCAGCTCTCTATCAAGACATCGACTGGAGGAACTCGAGGAGAGGGCGTATAAGGTATTCAGGCCGCGACGTCGAAAATTACACAACTGCCGGGGGATAGGGAAGATGCTGGTGGTGGGATTGTATTACGTATGTATGCATGTATATAATGTGGCTGGAAGAGGGAGAGAGAGAGATAGTCCCTGACAAATCAGCTGGCAGATGGGAGAAAATTATCGGGGGACGTGATATTGATTTGTGGTGCGCTCGGGGATTTTGGGTGTACGTGTGCGTGCACGTGTGTGTGTATGTGTGTGGTGAAGTACGTGGTAAATGGAGTTAAAGAGAGAGGTTTTTAGTTTATGCAGTGGTATGAAGCTAAACTGATGCTGTTTTGAATACTATCTTATGAATAAGTCTTCGTTTATGATAGTGACAATTTTTGTGGAAAATATACTTTGTGAATGATTTATAGAATGGCGCAAATTCGCTTAGCAAATTTATTTAAACATTTGTATACACAGTATACAGACATTAAATTTCTTTTCTTTCGGCATCATCGACATCATCCACTAGATTTAAACTCGTTTTTATTTCAGAGAGTAATAATATTATTAAAAATAAATGGAGAGATGAAGGGCCACTTGCTCAATACCCTTTTCGCGGTAACAAACCCACAGAACATCCCAATCCAAACCCTTGCAAAGCTTAGTAATGAGCGCAAATCAGATATTGCCAAGCGTACCTACGCATACAGTCCCGTGGTTCCTGGTAAAATCGGCTTTACCCGCGTAGCGTACTTACGCGTGGCTACATTATGCAACGGCTAATCTTCACCGAGACGCCGTTCGAGTTATAATATATACGTAGAGAGACTCACGCAGCCAGTAGACTCTTCTTTGTTCGGTGCGAAACTTTGCCGCGTGATTTACTTGGGGAAGGAATATGGTTCTGCGCATCGTTACTTCTCATTACGTCGATATATAATATTATACGCGAGATTTGTGAAGGAACGAGGGGGATTCTCGGAAAGTCGTAGATCGGAGGGTGTTACAGGGTTCTGAGGTAGATATGAATGGGTAATGTGTGGGAAAAGGGCTCTTTTTTATTGTAGGGAGGAGGAGGTGGGATGAACAGGTTATCGAACGAATAAATAATTTTTTTTTAAAAATGGATGAAAAAATATTGTAGGTTTCGGATTATTTTAAGGTATCTGGGTTTCGTGGATGTTTCATGTGAATATAAATGTAAATTTTATGGTTTCAAATGATTAATTCGATATTGGATATACGTGTAGATGGATGGTAAAGCTGTGTATATATAGAGTTTCAATTAGGAGTTGCATTACTTTCACGATTGTTTTATCGCGTGTATACGTAAATGAAAATTCATTTGACAGGCATGAATAATTGTTCGAATGAGCCGAGAGAAGGCAAATGAGGCAATTTAACTAGTGTTTGCGCAACAATGCGTCAGCATAATAATAGAACAGAAACATTTTATTGCCGTTTAAAACTGTTCTAAACGCGCTCAATGGAAATCAAACAAACAAAGAGAGTCGATCGAATTCCAACTTCCTTTGGGATGAATGTAAATACACGTAAAGTTTCTATTTGAACGAGAGAAATTGCAAAATTTCTGGGAAATCAGAAGTTCATGATAGTACCATTGAAAGTTAAATTTGAAAAATCGAGGACGTATCTTTGCACTGGCTATCGGAAATTTTCTGGGGTAGAAAAGAGTATTAAACCTGTCCATTGTTTGCGAAATCCGTATACATGCAGATTTAACTTAATCTTTATGGCCTTGTACATAGTTGCGCAGGCGCGAATTTTATTAATCGAGCTATATCAAAGTTTTTGTCCTGTCGTTTGTCAATTTTTATGCTCTGTGAAGATCAAATGATGCTATAAAATGAGCGTATGGATTTTTGGGATATTAAAAGGTCGATAAAGTATTACAAAAATAAAAATCTGTATGGACAGTGACGGCATCGTATATTCATAAAGTTATATAGATTTTGAATTTCATGACCCGAAGCTTATGATATCTATCGTTCAGCGTGATTTATACACTCACTCGATATCGGATTAATAAATTCAAATATTTTACGTTTAATTATTTTTTAACCTTTCCCTCAATTTGATTTTTTTTCATGATTTAAATATTGATTGTTTTCCAAAACGTCTATTTCATGAAGAAAAGAAACATCATCATCACATCCAATAAACACGGCTTTATCCAAATAACAAAGTAATCCATTCCAAGTAACGCGTCATTCTAATTAATCCAACCGAAATCTCTCCTCCATAAAAATTCGCCCTATCCCATATCCAGGGCCACAAATCAGTTCATTATCTCACTCAAAGAGCCTATTAATAGAAACCCATATAACCGCCGGACTCCTACGTCCTCCCTTTCTCTCTCTCTCTCTGTCTCTCCCTCAACCAACACTTATCCGTGCAAATGAAGATCGAGCGACAGCGGAGACATACACAAGCGCCCACACACACATGAACGCACCGCGTCGAATTCAGGATCATCCCTCTCTATCTCTATCTCTCTGTCTCTCCCGTATGAGCTTTGACCGTTGGCATTCAGCACACACACATACATGTACACATACACATGTGTATATACGTTGGTCGAAAGGGGAGCAACGCTGTGTCCGCGCGCTCCATAATGGGATCTCGCGGACGTCCGGGAATGCAAACGTCGTTGACGTATACGTAGGTATAGAGTGAGGGAGAGGGGTTGAGAGATTCTCTGGTGGGGAGGTTGAATGAGAGACCGGAGTCACACATCCAGCGGAAACTACAAGGCGGAATGCAGGCTAGCGGAAAAGTACCAATCAATGTGCCGCCCGCTGGAATTCTGGCTTTTTCATTTCTGCGGGCTGAGCATTAAAGTGGAAGAGCGCACGCAGACAGAGAGTAATGAGGTTCGCGTAAGTGAATGTGACGTGATTTTTCTTAATTTGCGCAATTATGGTCTCGCTATTTATTGTTGCAATAATGCATGATCACTTCACGTATTTTTACGAATTTTAATATATTACATTAAAATGTATACAAAGATAATGAAGTTAATGTTCATATGAATAGTTAAAATGAAATATTATTAATGAACAATGACAATTCAAATATCCTTGATCATTTAATTCGAAGAATAGCCTACTTATATTAATACAAAGGTTTAACCACTGAGCCACGCGATTAGCTTATATATGTATATATATTCCTTCCTCTAACTTAAACTCCTCTTCAAGGTTCTGCGGCTCATTTAATTGTATCCCGCCGACTGTGTACACGTATAGTCTCACGTAATTATTCGGATGAGCAGGACGAGCAAAACAATGACGTATCCTAGTCGCAGTGTTGGCAAGTATATATACATCAGAGATCAACAATCGATCCGAGATTGAATTTGCCTCCTTGCACTCGACCGAAATCACCTGCGTATATATATACCTCTACGCACGAACATTCGGATGTATATACGTAAGAGGACAGTGAGAGAGACAGATGAGAAAGACATGACTAACACGTGGAGAACGAGAGAGAAAGAGAGAATCATATCCGACGAGCCCATTTGTCTCTTTCCTTGAAAGCGAGCGAGGAGTACATCACACGAGACAATGATAACCGTGGTGTGATAAATGAGGGACGACCGCGGATAAAAGAGTCCGGAAGTAGGTTTTTGGCCTAACCCAAGCGTCTTTTCTTTTTTTTTTACGCGCTCGTAAGTAATGCGTTTTAAATACGAGCTTGTGTAACGATGGATATAATAGATAATGGATTTTCGCTGACTATGTGGTACTTTATACAGCTTTTTTTATATTATAGACTATTGTATTAAACGTAAAAAAACGAAATGTTTTTGTATTATATACCTACTGTACTTATAGATGATATATATTTCTTGGCTTGAATAGGGAAACTTATTAAAAGTCTAAAATGGAATGCACAAGAAAGTGCGGCCGGTTTATTCTGGCCAGAAAACTATTATGTAGGTCAGGACGACACGATGCTGAGTTAGAGAAAGAGCCAGAGAGAGAGAGAGAGAGGCAGAATCAGATGTTTGACTAGAGCATTGCAACTCGTTCGTATAAAGCATTAAGATTTCAGATGAACTTGCTCGTTAGCCTCCAAAACTTTAAATTAGCCTAGTCAAACTGACATCCCTCATTTTTTGTTACTCTCTTCAAATACAACGACTACGACGATTACATCCACTTTGTTTTCAGTACATTAAAACTCAACAATAGTAGACTTTTGTTCAAGTGTAGCTGTGTGCACAGTGTCGCCAATTATCATATTCAAAAAGCACTCTACACAGTCTTTGCATTTTTAATGCTAGATATGCCAGGTGTATAAGTATACACACGTTCTCCTTACCAGCAACCTATATTACCTAGATGTACGACTGCCACTGTGAGTATGTATTTTGATAGATTGCATTCATTTATTATGGACATACATTTGCCTTCATTTGCTGCTCCAATAAATAAGATTTATCGCTGAACTTATACGATTAAAATAAAGGCGTAGTATTTTGTATTATTTAGAATTGCGTTTTCAAATGTAGCTCTGCCACTCAAGAAGCTGAAGTGAAATTAGCTCAAAAAAAATTCAATTATACATTGTGAATAATTATAAGAATCGTAATAATACACATTTCCCTTAAAATTATATTAGACAGTAGGTATATTAATCAATCTTGGCTTAGAATCGTACGTTTTGCGGTCAGTTCTCAACCTATTATTACACTTGACTGATGCACCACTCGCCATTTAAAGTAAACGCGATATCAAT
Organism: Torymus texanus; assembly: GCA_036873485.1. Lineage (NCBI taxonomy): Eukaryota > Metazoa > Arthropoda > Insecta > Hymenoptera > Torymidae > Torymus > Torymus texanus. Next base: position 18,351 of record JAYJLV010048492.1, read on the forward strand.
CATTCCGCTAATAGATGACCCCTCCAAATCGGAAATCCTATCAATAATGCGCATCGCGACCACTGGCGTTTTCGAGTGACACCGCGCACGCGCGCACGTCTCTGCATTATCAAACATATATATTCACGCATACACACAGTAGTGGACGGATTTTCATTGCATTCATTTAACAAATATACCTTCCCCCTTTCTCTCTATGCCTATCACTTTGACAAAACAATGACGAACGTACATATATACACTCGCTCGGTAATCCAGCCGAAACGCAGACTTTCACTTCACCTCGTAATAAATGACATCATTAAAGCGTCGCTCGGAAATGACATTAGTGTTTGCGTGTAAATAAAATAAATGTAGCCCGACATGTTTCGCGATGAAAATTAAAGGCCATTAAAGTAATTAATAGCACGCACGTAGTATATAGCTTTCAGCTGCGTATAGCTGTACTTATATACAGGATCGATCACATATTAAATCATGCATTACACTTAGTAAGTGCTATCTCCCTGTAATTGTTGAAATGTACGTCGACGCGTAAACGTATTGATAAACATTATCCGTAAACCTTTGCCGAAATTACACGCGACCTAATGTCTACTAACAAAAATCATGTAAAAAATTAAGAATCGTCAAGTTTTCATCTAATAATCATCAAGTCCGGGCTCATTATCATCATCAATTTTCTTCTACATTTTCCCCTCCCTCTAATATACACCGTCAAAAACTAATAATCCCATCAACGTCGAGCGCCATTTATAATTGAGCCCCCTCGTTACCGCAGCGAACATGCCGCGGTACTAAACGTCGTCCTCGTCGTCCTCGTCGTCATCGTCGTCGTCGTAGTCGTGCTCCTCCTCCTCCTCCTCCATCTCCTCCTTCTCTCTCTCTCCGACGTGCTTCACATCGGCCGTCCGGAATGAAAATGAGTTAATGGAGTTTGGGAGGCAGCGGTATAGACGTAAGAGCGAGCGGTAGCCTCTCGGTCTCCTATATATAGAATGTAACGACGCCGATAACACGCTCACATCTCTGCGAATTTCCAAGTCTACGTATACGTAGCACATACATATATATAATAGTCTATGTACCTATATACCTATATATGTACGCACATATACACAGATACACGCGCTTTCTCTTTCTCTCCATCCGCGGCGACGTATAGTCGTCAATGCGATACAGTCTCGCGTTCGCTATATACCTCGCTATATGACTGGCTGGCTGCGCGGCTCTCGAGAGCACAGCGGCACAGTCTGGCCTATCGACCGCCCCACATATTACCCCGTCCAAGCGACCCCCTTCTCTCTCTCACTCTGCCAGAGAGTTGAACTATAGATACGAGAGAGAGAGAGAGAGAGAGAGAGACCAATTGGCTCTCTCGCTCTCTCTCTCCCCGGTGGATTTGTCTATGGTCCATCATAGCGCCTCGCGTACATATATAGACCCGCGCACGACCATTCGCGATGTCGACTATACACACACACATCATATGTATACGTACCGTGGGCTGAGACACTCCGTAAGCTTATATACATCATATATGCTTCTATATACGAGAGCGAGAAATATACCGAATGCATAGACTCGTGAAGAGTACATTTCTATTCTATCTACGTACACACACATATATCTCTATATATATATATATATATATATATATATGTATACACGTGTGAGAAGTGCATCGAGAGGGTAACGAATCAATCGACTATATACGATTGCTTATCGATGTCGCACAATGATCACATAATTAATCTATATATACCGAATACACGAGCGCGGCTATTGTCGCTAATAAAACCTTCCCACATAACACGTGTATATGTGTATATACATCGGTCCTTGCTATAATATATACCGACACGTGCGCGTGTTCCAGCCGATCGCTCGCGAGAGTGAGTGAGTGTCTCGCTCGAGCTTTTTGACGGACATGCAGTAGTAAGAGAGAGAGAGAGAATGAACGAGATCCACGTGTGTATATGCTGTATGTATAGATATATATATATATACACACACACACACACACACACACACACACACACACACGTACGTGTACATATAGACGCGTATATACCCGCGTCATACACGTCCTTATTGTTATGCCGTCGTCGTCGTCGTCGTCCTGCTGGGCTTTGCTTATGTATGACGAGCGTCCCTCTCTACTGCAGAGAGACAGACAGAAAGAAGAAATTGCCATAGCAGCAGCAGCAGCAGCCTCGCAGCTTATTAAAGGTTTTACGCAGCCTGCGTTGGTGTATATATATACACGAGCACTCGTAAAACTGCGCACGTTTGTGGCAGTATGAGGTGAAT
>JAYJLV010048503.1:0-13180 GCA_036873485.1 Torymus texanus
TTGCATTTTCTTTTATTTAATAACCATTCACTCACCCATCCCTTTCCTTCTTTTGTTGAACTCATATAAAAATACATACATTAAATTTTATAAAAATTAAATTAAACTGATATAGATATACATAATTTTAAATTTCAAAATAGTGGGATCTATTTTTTTAATTTTGAATTGCAAAAATTTGGTGTAAGAGATTTGTAGTTAAACTATTGGGATGTTCATTTCATCTATTTTGTATCTTTCCTTAAAATTTTTGACTTCTTCTTTAACTGATGATATTCATTTGGTACAAACCACGGTGTATTTAGTATATTTCTAAAGGTTTTATTCTAAAATCGCTCGATTATTTCTATGTTGGATTTTGAAGCAGTTCATCACAATTGAATGTCGTAGGTCCATACTGGTTTTATTAGACATTTGTAAATTAGTAATTTATTTTCAATTGATAACTTTGATTTGCTACCTACTAGCCAGTACATCTTTGTTAACTTGAGATTTAGCTGTTTTCTTTTTGACCAGATATGGTCTTTCCAGGTTAGACATCTATCCAAGTGCATCCCTAAATATTTCATTTTATCGCTTTGTGGTATGGGTTTTCCATTTAAATAGACAGGGTCTATATGACACGTCTCTTTCCGCAGGGTAAATGTAACTTGCACAGATTTGTTTTCGTTGATGATAATTCTCCATGTTTTGAACCATTGTTGAGTTATTAGTAGGTAATTCTGTAGTATAAGAGAAGATATCGTTGCACTTGAATATGATTCTATTATTACTGTATCATCTGCATAAGTCCCGGGAGTTATATTTTTCCTAGTAGGTAAGTCTGCAGTATATAGTAGATACAACATTGGACTCAAAACACTACCTTGAGTAACTCCAGCCTCAATTGAGTAAAACTGTGTTACTTCGATATTTATTTTAACTTGAAACATTCTATTGCATAAGTATGATTTTATTAGATACTAGAAGTTACTAGGTACTATTTTCTTAAGTTTATAGAGAAGCCCTTCGTGACAAAGTTTATCGAAGGCTTGTGCTACATCTAGAAATTCTGCTGTACAGTAATTGTTTTTTTCGAATGTATTTCTAATTTCTGTTGTCACTCTATTTATTTGTTCTATAGTGAAATGTTTGTTTCGAAAGAAAAATTGGTGTGAAGGTATTATGTTTTTATCTCGTCGTAGTTTATTTAGTCTTTCTATTATCAATTTTTCACGAACCTTCGATAAGATGGGTAATAGGCTTATAGGTTTATAAGACGTGACGAGTTCTGTTGCTTTTCCGGGTTTAGAAATACGAATAATCTGTGCTACTTTCTATTGCGCAGGGAAATGACTTATCGTAATATAGATTCTATGAGTATTGTTATAAATCGGAATGCCTTTGGAGATAATTCTTTAAGGATCTGCCCATTTATATTATCATATCCCGGAGCCTTTTTAGTTTTTAATAACTTTATATACTTCTTTCATTTTGACATTATTTATTTGATTTTCATCTATATTATTTATTTGTGTATCAATAAATACGATGCGCTCTTCTTCTATGGATGTTTAATGAGGTGGAGGTTCAAAGACGCTCTGTAGGTGTTCTGAAAACCTTATAGCTTTCTTCTCGGCTTTTTTGCCCAGCTACCATCGCGATTTTTTATAGGAGGAGAAAATGGTTGTGGTCGATTGATTTTTTTGTGGCCTTCCATAGTGAATAATCAGTGTTCTCTGTAGCGCTGAAATTTTCAAGATAATTTTGAAAATATTCATTTTTTTCTGTGTAGATGCAGTTTTTAAGGTCTTTTATTGCTTTATTTAGTTTGCTTTCATTTAATTCCGTCCTATTTTTCTGCCAAAGTTTTCGTTATTTTCTTTTTTCTGTTATTTTTTCATGAATGTTGTGTGATACATGCTTTATGAATTTCTATGTTAAACTGTTCTATGGCATTTTCTATGTCTTCAGGAGTTTTCAGAGGTATGTTGCACGTAATTTTTTTATCTAACATTTCCTTATATATGTTCCAGTTAATATTTTTATTATAGGAAAATTGATTTTTTTGTTGTTTTTGAGTTCAGAGTTTAATTTAATTATAATTGGAGAGTGATCTGAGCTTAGTTCGAGACAAGATTTAGCTGTAATGTGACTTGCGTTTATTCCTTTTATGACAGCAAAATCAATTAAATCCGGTAACTTGTTTGTATCAGAAGGACAGTACGTTGGTTCCCCTGTAGAAATTGGAATAAGATTTCGTGCTAGTAAAGCTAGATATAGCTGTCTATCTTTGCGATTTGGATTTGTCGATCTTGAACCCCACCACGGATGTTTAGCGTTATAGTCTCCACCTGCTAGAAAACAGTCTCCTAAATTATCAAAAAATTCAGTAAATGTGTCTTGATGAATCGAGAATTTAGGTGGATAATATATAGCTGAAAATGTGGTTGGTCCATTTTTATCTTGGACTGTAACATTTGTAGCTTGAAGGTAGCTTATTCAGTATTCTGTATTTATAAAGTGATCAATTTCATTTTTGATAATTATTGTAGTGCCTCCGTATGCTTTGCCGTCTGGGTGGTTTGTATTATAGACTGTATACTTGGGATTTTCATGTAGTTTTTTGTGTAAAATTTGTTTTTGATATTAACATTATGTCAATATTTTTATTTTTTATGAATGTTTTTATTTTCAAGCTTCTTTGAGCTAGGCCATTTGCGTTCCATATTGCGACTTTAAGTTTATGTTTCATTTTATTTTTTATTTATCTGTGTTGTAAGGAGGTTTAGCATAGTGTCTATTCTGTTCATGAGTTGAAGCATTATTTCTTCCATACGTTGGTTACCTGCTACGGGTGAATGCGCTTGTACTTGTATTTTTTTTGTATTTACATTACCATTTACTGCTTGGGCAAAAGAGACGTTAGGCCTAATGGGATTATTTTGATTTTGATTTGACTGCAAATTTTCATTTTGTGTTACCCTGCGATTACCGTCACAGTTTGCGCATTTAACGTTTTCAATTTTTTCTTTAATGGAGAAATCGGAAGTGAGATGTTTTTTTGCCCATTTCACGTATAGAGGACTTTTAAAGCAATAATTCTTGGTTTGTCCGTATTCTTGACACTTCATGCACTGAAGAATGTCTCTTTTTTTAAGTGGCGATTCAAAGCTTATTATTAAATTTAGTAGTTTGTTTATCTCGAAAAATGTTTTGTTATTTTCATTCATTTCTAATTCAATGAAGAATAATGGCAGTGGTTTCTGAGTTATTCTTTGTCTTATGTTTATAATTCTGATAACTTTATGTTTAAATTTTTCTATTTCACTTTTCAATTCAATTACATTTACAGATGAATGCATATTTCTAAGTACAACCTTATATCCTGTATCTTGCTTTCTTTGGTACGTGTAACATTCAGTATTTTTCTTTTTTATTTCTTCTATGATTGGTAGGTATTTTTCTGACGAATGAGGTTGTACTTTCACTTCATTATTAGAAAGAACTTTTAGAGTATATTCGTTTTTAACGGTGTTGTATAATAAAGCCTTTAATGGACAGATGTTACCGACACACATATTGTTTTCGAGCACTTTAAATACGTTGCTTGTGCTTTCAGGATTTTCAAGCCAATAATCTATTATGGAAGTTTGCCGTGTTTTTATCGGGGTATTTTCATTTGGACTACTTCTGTTTCTTTTTTTGTTAACTTGGTTCCAAGTTCCAGTGTCTACCTGATTATTTTCTATCAAATTGATCATGACGGCCAATTTTGTTTGTTAACACTCACTATTTGAGAGTCACTATTGTGTTTTTCAGTTTATTATACATTTATTTATTTTTATTATTTTTATTATTTTTATTAATTTCACTTGTATTAATAGATTTTAATAAACCCGATTGTTTAGCACTTTATATATACCGGGAGTAAACATAAACATGTCTACTCTGTTTGGCGGATAGAACGAAACTCCGTTGATAAATATAGTATGTTATTTCCTGTTGGTTCTTTTTTTACTCGTTCTTATAAGTCTATAAACTGAATTTCTTCTTTTATAAATTTTTCAAAAATGTGAACAAATTTTCACAGAATTCAAAGAAAAACTTATTTTTCATCAGTTCTTTAAAAATATGAAAACATATATGATTACTTCATTACCAAAATTTATTTGCCAATAAATTGTCAATTGTTCTACTTTAGTTTCGTTAAAAAAAAATTGTTTTTGAAATACAAAAATTTCTTTTTATAATATGAAGGCTATATAATAGACAATGAAACAGATCAGTGATACATACCCAATTCAATGTGTCTCACTATCCAACGTTGTCATGTGACTATACAGGAACGTGAAACGCTTAGTAATCAGTACCGCCACTGGTCACTATTAGGTAACTCTACTCTATGTGTAGTGCATGGATTTAGTCCGATAATCCACATTTGCATACGTGAGGTAATTGACAGGCGTACAATCAAGTATTGGGCTCGAAAGCAACAGATGCGCGAACGCAGAAAGACGAAACTCCGCTCGCTTTGGAAAGATATCGGCAATTCGTGCGTATATGTATATATGTATTATACAAACGCGAACAACGTGTTGGCTAATGCTTGTCATAAAATCTCCCGCTCCCTCCTGTCGCTACTATAGAAACGGCAATTAATATGCGCATTGCGCAGTGGACCAGCAGTCGCGTGGGATGTGGCACTGTATATTCTAGTGTGCTCACTCTCCCTCGATCCCCCTTTGTCCCTCTTTCTTTCTCTGCGTCCGTCCATTGGAGCTCCCCGACGTGCGCAATGCGTGATCTTCTCGCATGCGAGTATAGCGTTTGTTTCGAATGATATTTTGAAACCGATATATGACTCTTGTCGTTGGTGCCACGTGCAAAAAAGAGAGATACAGCGTGGGTGACCTGTTTTGTCAGTGATACTTCTGTATCGGTGAATTCGCAAAAACAGTTATTGTTGTTGCTCCAGTGTTTTAAACTGAACTGATCGAGTTACAATGTAATTGTAGAATAGCTTTCTTTTTTATAAAATGTTGAATGCCTTTATGCAGTTTTTAGCTTTTATATTTAGCTTTAATATATACACGATAATGCCGGTAGATGACAATAAAAAAATTGTATTCGTGGAAAATGTTTTATCGGAAAATGAACGTTTTAGAATATCAACTGATCGTTAATTTCGAAGCTTATAGTGACATTGTTCAAGTCTATAGTGGATATACAATAAAACACAACTCGTTTCGATATTGACGATAAATTATAAAGTTTTTCATTTTTAACTGAAACGGTAAAAATAAATATTCAATGACGGAACTTTTAACAAAGAAAAAACAGAATAAAAAATGCCAATCTAAAAGTGCTTTGATATTTTCCACAATAAGTATTTGGGAGGCTTCATCTCTTTCGAGCATTTGGAAAGTTGTCAGAAATTCAAGCGATAGAAAGCGTTGGCTTTGGGGCTTCGCGTCGATTGTGAAAAAGGAAAGTGTCAAGAAGAAAATACGTTTCAGCCAGTGCCGACGTAAGGTGTCATTTTCAAGTCTGACTATGAGCTTTGCTGCTCCTTCAGTGGCTGCCGCCGTGGTCGCTGTCACGCGCAAATTCAGCGAGAAGGAAAATAAGAGTCCGGTATTTTTCAAACTGGCCATTACCCCGTCAACTCACGAGTGGTATGCTAAAATTTCAAGTCCCGGCCTCTGTGATGTTTAGAGACATGTGCGTGCACTTATAGCAGTGTAGTAGCCCATAGCCTCGGATTTTGACGTCCGCGCTCGTGTGCCACAAGAGAGAACGAGCGAGCTTTCCGTTTCGTTTTTAAAGGAGAACGACTGTTAGATTCCGTACTTGTGCTTTTCCAACGCCTGCTGCAATGGGCGTTCGGCTACTTTTGCTTTATTGAGGGGGATGCACGCAGTGTGTGTGCGTTGGCATTACTCGTGCCGTGGTTTATCCGGGGATGGTTCAGCCTACGCGGGAAAGGTACTTTCCTGTTACCGTGGTGCTGAACGAGATCGGAACTTTTATTTTTTTCGGGCAGTTCCGCTCTCTAGGGGGTGGTCGATTTTAGAGGCAGAATGTTGATAGTATAACTACAATGAAAAACAAGAAAATTAAGTACGGCACAATCCGATATATATGTTACACGAAGAATGAACATGTTTGGAAGTTGAATTTTCAAATTGTTATGCATGAAAAAACTATAATTGATTTGCTTTTCAGTATTTATTCTCGTTAATGTGAAGTCAATTGAATTATGATGCTCTGGTTCGTAAGGAAACGGTAAATTTGCTCTCGACTTGAATTATCGATAGCCATGACAATGATATTGCAGAAATAGAACAGTTTGAAAATTCGTACGCTCGGGTTGCTCTGGCTTTTCATACCTCGGGCGAAAGGAAGCGAACAGAAATAGACGGTTGTAAAATGCCAAACACATTTCAGCTCGAATTTTTCGCATTCTCGGGCGAGATACTCTCTGCTGGCTTTCCCCTCGTGTACATAAAAACGGCTGAAATAGTTTTCGATAAAGACTGCGTGTCTATAGGCGAATGAGCGATGGCAGACGGGATGCGGAAAGATCGGTCGAAAGATCACATAGCCGTGCACTACGGCACATACAAACAAAGATACTGAAATCGAGAAGGGAGATTTGCATGCTCACTCGGCTTTGACGACAGGCTGAATGCACTCACCGCGGACAGATAGTTCGAATACCGGATAAAATGGGGAATCTGGGCTTTAATATGTATCGGGGATACATCCGATTCGGACGGGTACAGTTTATCCGTCGAATGCTCTTCGCCTTTTGCCCGTTTTCCCAACTGCGCTTTGCTTCATCTCTTTTTTTCGTTTTGTAATCATTTGTCAATCTATCTACGCCCGTTTTCGCTTGGGATACGTTTCTTTATTTTCTGCACTTTCAATCCTGTCTCTTAAAGTCGTCGTCTTATACGCTACATTTGTTCGTTTACCAACAAGGAGAGTGCACAATTTTTGGGAAACGAATCTTAACGTGATTGTACCCGAAGATATAGAATTACAAATATTGAAATTGTTCAATGAAGAAATCATCATTCAAAATACCATTTTTTTAAATTTACTTACCTAATTTCAAAAAAGAAAATGCAAGTATTTATTAATTCCATCACACTTTTTAGAATAATAATAAACTTTTTATCTTTGCAAATTAATTAATATTAAATTTTTCAACAATAAATCTGTACATAGTTATTGAAAGTGAACAATATTAGTATTTTCAATTATGTGATTTAATTCAAATTTTCTTCCATTTCATTAACTATTTTCATCATCTATAATCCCGCACTTCAGATTTTATATAAGTATATCTTGGGATAAAGCCATCTTAAGAATGACTTTAAAGGCAGTTTCTGGTATCCGAATGTGAAAGCCAGTACCCATAATCAGATTTCATAAGCCCTCTTTCTCAAAGTGTAAGCTACATAATGCTATGCTTATTTCGTTGAAAAACGATGTTTCTTTTTTACTGCAAGTACTTTTTTCAATTCTGCAAGTATTTATATTACAATTAGGAGAGGAAAGAATATAAAAATAAATATAAATATAAATTTTAGATGATTGAAAAATATCAATTCTTGAGAAAGTTGTATATACCCTAAAAGCGTAAAATAACAATAATCATATTTTCTTCAAATCGTTTTCTGGTTTACTTATATAATCTTTATTTCACACATTCTTTATATAAATACTTGGTGAGTTAATAAAAGAGACACCATTTTTCAAGAAAATATCGCATATTAGGATTAGGTCGCTCATATCTCGAGAAAAAGAGCCTATAAGATCTAATGACAGAACTAGAGTTTAATTTATAAGCACCCAAAATTGACTTTTAAATCTCAGTTAAGATCCGTTTCCGAAAGATTGTATACTCTGTGTAAGTATATAGCTACTTTTTTGAGAATTTTTCAAAATAGTCATGCTTTAATGGGATTCTGAAACAATTTTGTCGTAGCATAATTATTAAGAAAATAAAGATCTCTGTTTCCTGCAAATTTACAAATAAACAAGTAATTTACAATCCAATCGATTTAATAGGTAATACCAATTCTAACACAAACATATTTTCTGCTGGATCAGTGTACTTTCCGTAACGTAATTTGTATTTACAACATCACTTTGTTACAGCAAACACAATTGACACGAGCGTGGAAACAAGACATTATTGTCTGGTAGGAATCAGGCCGACCGTTTTGTCTGCATCCGACTTTCATTCTTTGACCTCTTTGTCTCTTCTTGAAGATAAAATTATCGTTGTGATAGTTTTGCAATTATAAAATATTTTTTAAGAAGACTTCAATTATTCATCTTTTTTTATTTAAAACTGTAAATTATATAAGCTCTGTTAGAATTATGTTTCTCATAATTCGAAACAAATATACAACTCTAAATCTTGTCTTCTAACTACAGAACTAATATGTCATGATAGGTTAACTTTTCTTGACGTCATCTCTCAGTTTGTCGCTCTCTTTCACTATCATCTTGTACGTTCTGAAACATCGAGGACGACTTTGCCCATGATAGGTTCATCAGTCCTGCAAAGCCAAAAAAGATATATTCTAGATTACTTAGACCTCTGAAAAAAATTTCTAAATTTTTCTTGATTTTGTTTCGAATATTAGATCAATGAAAACTTTGCCATTAAAATTAACTGTATAATTCTAAAATAAAGCTTGGATATAAAAAAAATGTAGTTGGTTGATAATAGGACAGAAGTATCAAATTATTATATCGTGCTTAATGAAAACTTGTGCAGGAAAATTAATGGAAAAAGGTTTTCCCTTATACGTTCAAATATATTACATGTATTTTTCATTCCCCCTGAGTATTTGCTTAATAACTTGAATAAAACAAAAGAACTTTACACTCGCCGTTCAAGTGTAAGCAACTCCGGCCGCCTAAGGCGTCGTCCTCTCTAAGAGGTCAATCTCCCCATCTTCTCCCGCCCGTATAGCCGTCCTGTGAGGTCGATTGACGTATTGATTCCCGAGGGGCGTACGAGCGCTGTGCAGTAGCGGTCCACGCCCGGATGTCTCTGCGCGCGTGCAAAAGACCCGCACGCGCGTGCACTCGCCATTTGAAGCTAAAGTTTCGGGTGCGAAGCGTTACAACACATTGTATATAGTTCGCGCGCGCAATTTCAGGGACGTAACCTATTTTATATCCGGCTTTGCGGGCAAACGATGCACTACGCGCTCGCACACGCCTGGAATTATTGTAGGGTTTGAAAGGTTGGTGGGAGGAAGTTTCCAGTACGCGCAGCGAGGTCAAAAATACTTTAAATATATATTTGGGTTAGTCAGAGAGGGCTTTTAATTGAATTGGGTTGCGGAAATTGAATTGCTCCGATCGAATTAATATTTGTTCAGGTAGATCGACGTAAAGGTTTTCCATTGTATTGCTGATTTACCGTTTTGAATTGAGCTTATTTGAATAATCCAAAAAGATAAATGATTGATGCTTTCGAACTGTGCTAAAACCTATATTTCCGGTAGTTACATAATATCGAACTAATTTTGTGAAATTCATTCTGCATAATTTTTAAATAGAAGAATAATCTAGATTTTTTGATTTATTTTTAAGTAACAGTTTACTTTCCATAATATGATCTATATTAAATGACTCAAGTAAAAGGTTCTGCCTTGAAATCTTCTTGATATTTCTGCAGCAATGAATTTGATTCAATAGAATGAACTGCTATGATTTCAAAAGAAAATCTTATTTCACTTTCATGAAGCGAGTGTCACGCGCATCGCCTATTTGTATACGAATTAGATCATTATATATGTGTACATAACCATTATATGTGTACGCATGTGTCTGTATGTATGTGTGTGTGTGGGTATAGCTAACAACATTCCGCCTCTCTCACGTCACATTAATCAAAGACTCTTTAGAAGACGAACGTAAAAAAGAAGTGTAACATATATGCAAAGTCCCTTTGATCGAAGTGAACCTATCCCTTGCAAGCTCGGGTCTCTAGACTCCTTTTCGCACAAAGGGGTGCGAGCGTATCGACCGGTAAAGAAAGCAGACGAAGACGAAGTAGAGGAGAGAATGGAGAAAAAAGGGAAGACAACGACGACGATGACGACGACGACGACGGCAGCAGCGGTGGCTAGGAAGAAAGAAGTGAGTGTAAGAAAAATCGAAGGTCTTCAAAAGGACAAGAACAAAATTAAATTTCACATTTATCATCGATGGAGGAAGCGGCTTGAGTCTCTCTCCTGCTCTCCTTCTCGCTTCAATCCTTGAGGGAGTGTGCAGAGCCTCTCCGCCTCTTCCCCGTATAAAGAGAATCCATTTGCGGCGATCAATCGGCCGGAATTGAAGTTTTCCTTTTTGCTGGAGTGCTAGAGAGAGTTGGAGAGAGAGGAAGAGAGAGAGAGGGAGAGAGAGGAAGAGAGAGAGAGCGAGAGAGTAGCAGAGAGAGGAGAGAGAGAGTCCTGCCACCCGTGCATCAACTTGCTTCTTCCTTCTGCTAGTTATCCGGGCTGGGTCAATTTCTTGACGTAGATTGGGGAAAAACTTGCACAAAAATTGGTTAATTAGTCATGTGACAACGTGTATAGTGTTGTAATGGGAGTAAAAATGCGTAATGGAAAAGTTGCAGAGTACTTAGATTTGATTTGGTGGTGGAGTTTCATTTCCTGGAAAATAAGGTATATAATAAATCCTTTTTTCATAAAATTAATTATGCCGACAAAAGTAACATAAATTGAAATCTCATTTTCAAGCCGGTTTATTTTTCAAATATTTTTTTTCGCTTGAAATATGCAAAAGTTGGAAGATAAAATAAGCACCCATCTTTACTAAAAACTATGAATTATTTTTATTAAACTCAGAGGTGTATTGTAAATAATAATAGACAAATACTGATGAAAAATAATATTCAGATTCCTGAAAAATTCCAGAAATATTTTTTACTTCCATACGTTAGTATTTGAAGATTTTCAAATATTTTTATATTATTCTATAAGTCTTCCAGCAAAATATTTGACCCGTGAGTAAGAGCCTTAGGGTCTTAAATTTGATGTTTGATATAGTAGGTCCAGCTAAATGGTGCGAAGCGGAATTTCAGATCTCTCCCTGGTGTAAAAGACCCTAATAAATTCTACCATTTAATTACAACTCTCGCGAAATATTATATCGTTATTTTTTTTTTTTAAGAAAGAGCGGACGTGATTATCAAATAATTTTTTTTATATATTGCTGAAGTAAAGTCTGCTTATTCTTCTTATACCCTCTATAGCTTACTTTCGCTATAAAAATCAATACATCTCTACTTATAGTTTAGCAGTGCTATATTTCATCGTACAAACCAGATGCGCTTTCTAAGAAATTCCGAAATTCATTGGGATTTCCTTGGTTGAAATTTTTCTTAGAAAAATGGAGCTAGTAAAGTTTTGAGTATTTATTAAGCCATCTTTACTTAATCGAAAAAACTTGTTTAAACTTTTTGAATAATTCTTGAAAATTAATCCTTTTTGAATGACGAGGCTAATGAAATTATTTGAGGAAACTTTTTTCGTCTTAATGACGTTTTTGAAATCTGACTTAAAAACGTCATTAAGACTTTATTTCTAATTGAAAAAATTCATAAATTGAAATTAGACTCACCAATTCGAACATTTTCGTATATAATTCTGAGATCTGCGGTTGTGCGAGTTGAAAGAGATATCTTTGCGACGCGCAGGTGCTCAAGTGTATCCGAACTCAAGTATAATACTTCACACTTATATATGATTGTCTGTAGTTTAAACGTCTAGCAAATGAATTCTATATATAGGAAAGGGGTGGACGTTGACAGGCTATTTCCACGATTTCAGTGTGCTACAGGTAAAATACTCGGTAGCGAGACTTACTATTGCCAAGCTGAAGCTCTGATGCGGACGCACGCAGGCGGTGCAAATATTGAGGGAACGAAGCCCGTCTGGAGTGCGACGGCGTGCAGGGAGCAGCATGCGATCGATATGCTTTTTAGAGTCGATGATTGGAAAGTTGGCAGAGGGAAAAAAGTTTCCTTATTGAATTTTTACTCGTCTCTGTGCTGCCCTTGGTTCTCTTTCTCCCTCTCTCTCTCTCTCTCTCTCTCTCTCTCTCTCTCTCTCTCTCTCTCTTTCTCATGATTGTTTGCCTCAAATTGAAATCTTAAAAGTGAGTTTCGCGTTATTACAGTAATCGAAATACCGAGAATGCTCGTTTTTACGATTTTTCAAAAGCCCTGCTATCCGGAAGTTTTTTTATTTCAAAGAGCTGAGAACAGTAGAGAATTAGGGCCGATTCATAGAGTGGATTCAGTTTTTGGCGTTTTTTTAGATTAAATTATCACGTATAGGAAAAATTATAAAAACAAAAATAATTTTACGACATTTGAAGAAAATTGGATTTTGGAGTGGACCACGTAAAATGCAATTGCCTGAAAAATTTAACATCGGACAAGAACCTCAACGGTTATGATTCGTGCGTGATATCCTTGTCGGTTCCGAAGTTCAACGTTTGTTTTAGTTCAATATTACGTTTCTTCCGGTAATGTCATGTATAAATTTAATGGTACATTTTTATGATTCAATTAAATATAACTTGAATCCATATTGGTATTTAAGAATTATTTCAATGATTAAATTTATTGGATGTTCGATAATAAAATTTTCAGTTTTAGTCTATCTTTTATGAATTTATGTACATATAAAATCGCTTTTTTATATTTAGTCAATCCGTTAAACAGTCGCTTTTCATTATTTTATTTTGTAATCGAATTATTTATTATACTCAATTGGTTGGTTGATTGACATTTTAGAATGAAAAAAATATTTATATTATGTGCATAATTTTGCGGGTTTGAAAAGTCGAGTTAAATTTTTTAGCTATGGTGTATACTATTTGCTGTGCAACGCAAATTATTTGCACCTTAATGCTCGATATTAAATATATACGAATGGTATTAAAATTGTGCTAGAGGAATACCGTTTTCCATAAACAAACTTGTAATTCAGTTTGCTAACTTTAGCAATTACAAGTTTTGCATAACTTGCTATCACAGATAAATAAACTTAGATTTACGCTTAATTAGGATTCTGGTTCTCGCAGTGAGATTACATCTATACGTAGACAATATTAATTGTAATATAGTTGTGTTTAATCTATAACAATAAAT
>JAYJLV010048523.1:0-20649 GCA_036873485.1 Torymus texanus
GTGTGTGTGTGTGTGTGTGTGTGTGTGTGTGTGTGTGTGTGTGTGTGTGTGTGTGTGTGTGTGTGTATATATATACCGGCACTCCGCGAGACTAGGCTGTGGCTCGCTTACCACGCAGGTAACTGTACTGCGCAAACTAAGGGCCGATTAGGCCACTTCCGGTGCGCGTGCGCACTGTGTAAATAGCCTCGTAGTCTGCAGGATGTGCGGTCTTCAGGCACGGTGGAAGGGAAGAAAAAAAAAATAAATAAAACGAGGATTTGCGGATCGCATGGCGACGATTGGGGATTCAGGTATCGTATCGTGGAGATGGAAGGTTGTCGAACTGTTTTATATAGTTTTTGAGAAATGATTAATTATTGATTATATCATTGAAATTTAAATTTATTCATTCGAGGAAGATTGAGTGAGTGAGTTTGCACTTCTTTAGTTCTATCATTTGAGAAACTTCATAAAACAAAGTTATTAAACTCTAATTTTTAGAATTTCCTCGTATTCTTTTACGTTTATTTTCTGGCTTGTTGCATCCTTCCATTGCACGTCAATTTTCCAGCGTACCTCCTATATACATATATATACCTGTTCGCGCAAGCGCTCGCAAAAATTAACCACGACTGTCCCCCCTCGGTACTGGTCGGAAACTATTTATCCTCGGCTTGTTTGGTCGCGGCTCTAACGAGCACTGATTGATACATGGAACAGATTCGAAACTGTCGCGTATATACTCTTTACAGTTATCACAGCAAAATGATACACTTATTCTGCTCAGTGATTCACATGATTTCTTTTCCACGCATATTATATCAATTCTTTTTCACTCCTCACGCTAAAAATAAAAAAAAAAAAAAGAAAAGCTAACTGGAACTAGTCGTGCGAACGTCTGCCAAGGTCTCTCAACGTAACTTTCGCATTCCATAGAGTTGTGTAGTTTTCAACCAGAGCAGAGATGATCTCACAAGTGTTATGTCATCGTTTCTCTTACGTTCGTTGCAATATCGCTCCCAAAAACGCGAAACTGAAGCGTATAGCCAAGTGAGAATCATCGTTCGTCGTCGTGCCGGATGTTGGACGCTCACGCGTGCGTTTGCTGATTGTCCTTGGCTCATAGGATAGACGGAGGGCGAGTGCGGGAAGTGGCTCGTAAACGGAATTCCCCGAGCGTGTAAGAATACGCGGTGCAAGGCTAATAGGGATAGAGAGAGAGAGAGAGAGAGAAAACAGAACCGAGAAAGAGAGCGGCGCTCTTCTAACGGTAGGTAGGGAGTCGCTGACTCGTTGTTGCGTCGAGAGAAGAACTGCATTGTGGTGGTTAGATGCAGTTGGAAAGAGAAGAAGAGGCAGACGAATGGGTTGCGAGAAAGAGGAAGTGCGAGGGTTTAGTTGTAATACTGATCGAATAAAAGTAACTTTTGTGGCTTCTTTTGATTTTGTCGATGTTTTTCAAAATGGATTAGAGATGTCGAAATAGTGGGTTGGTAGCACACGTCAGTTTGTTAGGTTATTTTGTAACTTAAAATAATTATTGGATATTAATAAACCGGTTAGGCGATATCGTATAATGACATATGTCCACAAAAGTAGATTAACAGTTTCCAAAATTCAATAATTTAATATTTTATATATATTCGAATATAAGGAGAACCCAAAGTCGTTATTAGTCTCCTATAAGAGATCTTCATCCGTATGACGTCTATCACCAGATGGTCTTTATGCTGCATAGTTTAAGACTCGTCATAAATCTTGCCTTTATAGCCCAAGAATATCATATCACTATTGATGCACATTGAAATTTTCGATATTCACTTGGAAAATTTAACGTGTTCTATTTGATTAATTCAGTTTTGTTGAATAATCATCATCATCATCTTCAGTTTTGCAAAATCATCCTCTATTTAAAGCAAATTTAATTCGTCTGCTTCACTTGCTACATTGACCACGTACCCTAACCTCAAAAATTTCACACATTTGAAGAAAAAAGATCACGCACATATATTTACCATCAATTAGTTGCGTCTGCACGTACGAATACCTACGGCAGTCGAATTTCGAGAGCTTCGGGGATCAACGACTGCGCGGGTATATTTTTAGAGAGCCGCACGCGAAAATAAGTCGCACGAATACGTTCTGCTACGTTTTTTTCGTATTCCCCTTGGAAGCTCTTGACGGATTTTTACGAGGCTTTCGTCGTTTTCTTTTTTGAAGTGGATAATTTTAGGGTTATTGAGGATGCGTTGAGATTGATGGAGTATGCGCAGCTATTTATGATTCAAGTGTGTGCTGGAATCTCGGTGATGGAATAATTAATCGTAGACGAGGTGATGTGAATATGGTTAATTTGCTGATTCGAAGGATATTTGTAGAATTTATAATTTATTCACACGTGATACCATATTAGCTGTAAAATCGGTATTCTAGTGTATAACCGTTTTGCTGACTAATATGTGCAGTTGCATAATTATAAAAAGCATGAAAAGTAACGATTTTGATATCGGAAAAATACGCTCTCAACTACATAACTTGTTTATATAAATATGTATAACTTTAATAGACCAAACAAAACGTATCGAAAGCTAACGCAAATTGTTTTTCCTTTTTGTTGCAGGTGAGTTTGCATCACACAAAACCCGTCAAGGATCTACCTGCGCGTGCGACGAAACCCGCTCTTCGTACATTCCATTCTTCTTCTTTTTCATCGTCGTGAGTAAAACTCGAACGCGCGAGCCGCGTAAAACGCAAAATAAACAGTGGCATTCGTCGTTTGTATTTTTTTTTCTTCTTCTTCTCTTCTGCTCTTTTCCGAGAGAGGAAGAGGGGAGAAAAAATAACTCACGCACGCGACGATAATCGAAATGCCATTAACGAAAGTCACACGAACTCGTTTATTATATATACGTATATATATACATATAGACAACGTAAGCAGAGGATGAGACAATGGACGACGACGAGAGTCGTTTTGCGACACTCGGGCGGCAGACAATCGGCCTATTGAGGAGAAGAATAATTGAAAACGCTGCCGGTGTGCCGATATAGAACGACTATACTACGTACTTATCTATATACCTACATGCGAGAGCCATCCTCGGATAGTTGTTGTTTTATTGCGCTTCATAGAAGTATATAAGCATCCTTTAGAGTGAAAGAGTTGAAATGGAGTAAGTTGTGAGTGAGCTGACTGTCATCGTCGATGATTTTGTTTGTAGAGAGGATTTGTAGAAAATGTCGTAGGATACTGGCTGGATTGTAGGAAATATAAATGTTAGAATGTATATGTATTTTTATATGACCAGGATGATGGAACTGTTCGAGATTGGTTGAATAGGCTTGAAATTAATTGTAACAGAATTTCAAAAGATCTTTTTTTCCAGGTTCTAAAGCATAATTAAGTTTACTGAAAAAAAAAATAAAAAGCATTTTTTTGCGTTCTAACAAGATGATTAATAAGAATTTGTAGGATTGATAGTCTTCAAGTGTAGAGCACCTAAACAACACCTGAATTCAGTTAATTTAAAGATTGAATTATCAACAGAAATTGAAATTTAATATTCCGAACTATTCACTCTACTATTAATCACGCCAAGTGCTTGAATCTATATAATTTCCAATCAACTTACCGCTTCATTAAAAAATAAAACCTCACAATCTTACCAGCAAAATTCGACAATCCAAATTACCATTGATCTTGAAACACATCCACACGCGTAATTTGTCTATACTCCAATTCCTCGCGTTTTCTTCGTTGCTCTTGTAGTTGAGCCTAATAAGATTTTGCAATTTAACGCGGCGTTCGTTATATCCTCGCAACCGCTATACACGCAGCTATGCCTCAGCTCTCTTCGTTATTTCTCTCTCTCTCTCTCTCTCTCTCTTTCGCTGTGTGTGCGAGCAAGCGGTGTACGTAACGTGCGCGCGCGCTAGTGAGCGACGTCACCAACGCTGAGAATAGAACACGGCGCCGGCTGTTCGATGTTTCGCGATGCACTGAGAGCTGCTTTTTTTCTTCTCCTCTTGGTCGACGAGAAGTTTTCAAAATGTGTTGTGCTCAAAATGTAAAATAGAATATATTTTGAGATTTTTTTAAAAGTACATTCTATGTATCTATTATTTTGTATGTTGCGCAACAGTTGTGGTATTAATACTTATAATTATATATACATGGTATATCATTAATAGTGTATTTATTTTATTAAAACAGAAGAAAAAGGTTTAAAAGTCATATGTTTGAAATATTTTCTATAAGGATTATTTAACATAAATTATCGTATCAGTCAGGTGGTAAACGCGGATCATTGTTCAGGTGTTATATAATGAGGATAAATGATACGTTTGCTAGCTTTGACGTGCACAAAACGAATTGTTATGAGTTGTTTACGTGACTTCTCCATCTATTTTCTTGAATAGTAATATTAAGCAGGAATCGACTTTGCGATATATACAAAGTTGGTTGAGCCTATGATAAACTGCAACACGTTTTGTTATTTTGAATCTCGACATTTCACTGTGAAAGTATCGCTTAAAAATTAAAATCTCCAAGATTTTAGTGGAATTTAATCTAAATCACATTCTAAACTTTATCTTACACAAGTCTATCATCTTTCATGCATTTTATCTGTATAACCAGACTTTAATAACGTCTTCACTTCCTCGTAAAATACTCTATTCTTGTTACGTACATGATTACCTCAATGATAGTATACCTGAATCCAAACCTAACCATTACCTTCATACCTTTCGGTATTCTCTAACTCCCACGATTATCCACACTAAAGAATTTACAACCAAATCTAATCCAAAATCCCACAATTCGATTCCACAATTCATCCATTCCCTAATTCCTCGCTACCTCCATTGCATCCCAGAAATAGAGGGTAACTCTCCTAGGACCTAGTAGTTCATCCTTTTCAGGAAAAAGCCCTCGTGTTATACCTACCCAAACCTACACCCCCTCTCTCTCCCTTCGCGTACAGAAATAGAATTCACGAAAAGCACAGAGTAGGTGGGGGTGGATCAGCTCGCGACCCAGTTCCACACGGGTTTCACCGTCCCCCGGGCAACTGTACTACCACCGCTACTCTCGCGGGCGCTGAGAATCGATAATCCGAGCTCGCGCAATCCCTTTTATTACGTGCGCTGTGTGCAGTACTCCTCTACTGCCTTCTTCTTCTTCTTCTTCTTCTTCTTCTTCTTCTTCTTCTTCTTCTTCTTCTTCTTCTTCTTCCGGTGCAGATCTCTTTTACTTTTGTTCGCATCTCCCCCAAGGCGGGTGGTAGTGGGCTTTATACTGCGATCTCGCGAGGTACTATTACTACTACTGCACAGTCGTGGATAATGCCCCGGTAATGTCTTTCTCGATATTAAGTTGCGCTGCGTTCTCTTTCCACAGCAGGGATGAATGGTTTTACCTGTATTGTTTCATAGATATAGGGGTCCTTGTACGGGGAAATGGCTTAGAATGCGGTGCCGGTTTGTTATAACTTGATTTGCGTGTACATATGTAATTGAATAAAAATGGAAATCGGTTTATTTCTTTACAAACATTGATTATATCAATTTATTTCGATTTTCTACGGTATCGTGGTATCAGGTATTTTTTTGTCTGTTGGTTGTTCTATAATTTTTTAAATGCGGCATTGACTAAAATTAATGTTAATCGTCAACAATTCGAGATCACTAACTGAAACATTACGAAAAGGAAACTATCGTCGAATCATCAAAACACTTAATCACAACAAATTTAATTAACAATCACCATACTATCCATAATTTCTCTATCAAACAGTCCAGAAACACTAACAAACTCGAACATTATTCCATGCACTCGTTTCTCCGGCGCGCAGCTCGTACGCGCACGCATTCTTGTTGCCAGGCAGGAAGCCGCGCGCTCTCTCAGGTTAAACAAGGAAAAAAGCACTCGACTTTTTTCTCCCTCTCTCTCGTTCTCTCACTGTGTGTATATGTGTATATATACATATATTTACACTTACATTGGCAAGTACATATGATGAGCAGAAAAGCAGCGAGCATTTCTTCACCTAATTTTATCGGGCTGCTATCGCGTGCGCCTTTATCTCCGACTGATAATGCGAAGTAAAGAAAGAGGGGGAAAGAAGACAGAAAACCGACCGAATCGCAATTGGCCATTATATATTACAGGAGATTTCATTGTACGTATACGTGTGTGAGTTTGTATAAAGATAAGCGGGAAATCCATATTCACCTGCTGCTCGGATAAGCGGTTGTGTGTTTGGACGAAGATTTATTCGTTGGATGATATTTTTCCTTTTGGAAGTATAAGATTTTAAAAATTTTCTAATTGTCTGGATTAAAATTGAAAAATTAAGAATGATTTTTATAAGATGCGAAATTGCAGTAGCACGATTGAGATGTCTAATTTACAGTCAGCTATTAGATGATAAAAAAAACAGGCTAATTGTAGTTATACTGACATCGAGTCATTTTTTTTTTTTTTTTTTTTTGCTAAAATGTCGATGAAAATGAGATTTTAAATCGGATACGTAATATCAAATTGATTTTTTTTAACCAATTTCCTTTCACTTACGTATATATATAAATTGTAATTCGACTACCGACAGAATCACTTTAAATATTTATTTTCTACAAAGTGCAGTGAATTATATAACGCATCGACCGGAGGGGGCAGCAATATCATCTTCAATTTTTCATCCACTATACCTCGACAAAGACAAATTAACACAATAATCGCTGCAATTTGTCAATATAGCGCCAGCTCGTAATTGAATGCCAAGCGAACCGCGAAATCGAAGGGAACGAGTGAGCGAGAGAGGGAAGAAAAAAAAAGTTATCATTCCGCGCTATTACCAGAGAGACGCGCTTGGTAGCAGCAGCAGCAGCACATTTGTGAAAGATGAAAATTACTCGCGGAAATAACACGCGCAGCGACTAATTTATATACAAATTTCAACGCGCGCGTTCTTTTTATCGCTTGAGCGACTATTTATTTTCGCTTCGCGACGACGACGATGATTTATATTTTTAATGCGGCTTGTGCCGCGCGCTCTCATTTACGTGATTGATTGATGCATGAAAACGAAGATGATCAAGCACTTTATTTACACACGTCGCGGTCTGGGTTTTTTACCACGGTGCGGATACGTCGCTGTGTGGGTAAACACTCGATGAATGTATGTATATATGCATGTGTATACGTGCGTGTGTATTTGCAATATTTATTATAATAACTTGTATAGTAGACGATTGGCCTCAACTGACCTTGATATGAATAAAAAAAATTATCGCTTTTACTCAGTCTAGTTCCGTTTCACGTTTATATCAAATTATAGGGACCCACTACTATACAACTCAAATTTTCTACCTCATGTAAAATCTGCAAAATCAATTATTAACTCCATCAATTCATCTATCACCTAACCTCAAAAAAAGAAAAAAAAAGAAACGAGAGGTCCACCGATAACATTAGAAAAGATGGTACGTAAGTACAATCGATTGCCAAATATCGTCGACTGTTCACGCACGTATTGTACATACACTAAACCGCACTTTCTAATTCTTGCTTGCTTATATACGCACTCACGCTTGTGTATACGATGATGACGAGCGGTCGCGACTCTACGTCACACGGCGGCTCTGGAAACGCCCAGAGACTCGGCAAACAGCAGCAAACGAGCGAGGGATGTGCGATAATCTTACGAGTTGTTGCGTATATATGTGTATATGTACATATGAGCTGGTCGTGAAGCTTTGGTTGGAAGAGACGATGCGACGTCTTGGAAACAGGAACAGGAAATGGATAAAAGGGATGTATGTAACTCGTCATCTACACGACTTGTACAATAGTGAACGTATATATGTATAAAGGTTTATCAGAAACGTTAAAGCATATTCAGCGACGTATATATCACTATACGCGATAAAAGAAAAACACACAGACACACCAGCCACGTCGATCCACTAACCCGGATAATCTAATCTCGCGCCGGTTCTTTATCAGCCGCGTGCATGTTCCAACTGAATCCAGCTCAACTTGACCTAACTTTAAATCCAGTTAACACTTTATCGTATATACCTATCCCTCAGCGTGAAAAAAAAAATTTTTTCTATTATCCCACGGACGGAAAAATTGAAAAAGGAACAAGTAAAACAGCCGCTGCGTTCCTCCGGATTCATCTGGACAACGACGTAGTAGTAGGAGCAGCAGCAGCAGCAGCAGTAACAGCATAGTATAATGCGCGATACGCGGATGTGCATATTAACCCATTTAGCTGCATTACGCCGCCGCCGCCGCCGTCGTCGTCGCTGTTCTCTTTAGCCAGGAGGGCGAGTTGTATAGCAGTAACAGTAACAGCAGCTGGTGTGATGTATGTCGTAGTAGCCGGTGATATATGTATGCGAGTGACGAGGTTTTGTTTATAGATACATTGAATTCAGTGTCGCTGTTGATGTATCTATAAAAGCTGCCTTTCTGCAAGCGATCAAGACGCTAATGATTCGAATTACCAAGCGAGCGCCAAATTATCTACTCTCACTTTACACAAATTACCATAAAACACGTGTTACCACGTTCCTGTCCCTCGGGTTATAGCCAAGACGCTTGTGCTGCCGTGTAATCAATGTGTATATAAATATATATATATATATAGGTATTAATAAAGTGCATATAGGGAAACCAAGCGACTGACAGCTTATACAATGTTAAATTTATCTATATACAACCCGAAAATGATTCTAATGTACGTAGTCGCGTGTACGCGATAGCCAATTTAAAATAGCACGGAGGGAGTCGATAACGACGGCGGCACGATAAATCTTTAAATACAATTTGAAATTTCTACCGTTCTAAATAGATATATATATACACACACATACACTTGCGGTTCAAACGTATGTATGTATGTATATGCGAACACGCACGCGTAATCGCGCGCACCGACTTAATCGAATTTCCGTTTCCCCTTCTCAACTAGATCAGCCGAGATAGAAAGTCATTACTCGCCATTACATACGTATAGACACATATACGCGCGTACATCCTTCATGTATATATATACACCGGGGGTATTCCATGTATATCCTATAAGCTGCGATGGACATCGATGATAAAATTCTCGAGCGATCGATCGCACGCGTGGTGTGATAATACATATATATATATACACACACACGAGGAGCAATAGCATGGGTGAAAGTGTTGAGGTTGGTCTACTTCGATTATTGTCGTTGTCGTCGTTGTCGTTCGTCATCTCGCTCTTTTTTTTTCTTCTTTCACTTTGACGACCGAGAACTGCTGTAGCATGTCGAAGTTGACGATAGTGGCAGTGGTGGCAACGAACGAAAAGAACCGCTGATTTGGAAAATTGTCGTCTTTCGGACGATTCTGAGAATCACTCTGCTGCTATCGCCGTCGTCGAGCTGCTTTTCATCGGCTGTGGGAGATGCGCAGTCGCGGTGACAACTCTTTTCTTGAAGGAGAGAGAAAAAGAGAGAGAGAGAGAAGCGGTTGGTGTATTGTACCGTTCGCGCGAGCTGCGAGAAATCGCTCGGTAGAGTGCGACCGCTCGGTTCGCGGTTTTAGTTGGATATTTTATTATGAATGTGGAGTTTAGATGATGAGAGTCGTTGTGATTTGTTAATTTTTTGGGTAGTTGTGTATGGTATTCAAATTTGTCTTTAACATGTCGGTATACTGCGCTCAGTTTGTTACTGCGTATGAGAAAAGAAAAATGTAACAGTATGGTATTTAAAAGACTTTTCGGGAAATTATAATGAAATTGAACGATTCGCTTAATCAACTGTACGAATGGCGATTCTGTATTTTTTATGCTTAAAGGTTAGAACGTAAAGCAAACCATATAAAATTTACTCCAAGTCAGTTCCAACAAAGTAGCACTATCACTTAACATTCTAAACTGCAGACACCAACCTCACCGAAATTAGAAAGTTTCGATTTTTTAAACCATTATATTACGCGATAATCGTAACCCATATATATATATACACACAGACGCAGCTAATAGACTAGAACGAGGCACGAGCGCGAGCGACGAGTGCGATATAAATTTTGTGGAATTTGACGTGACTCTATAAATCAGGTAATATCGGCAAGAAGAGCCTCGACGGGATAAAGTGCACGCGCGTAGCAGCAGCAGTAAGAAGAGTCTTTGAATCGCGTAGTAAAATCTTTTACGGGAGGCCAATTTATTATTATTGGCTCTATGATGCTCTATTAATTTTACGATTAAAACTTGAAGGGATGCGAATAAAAAGTTTATCACGTACTTGAGCGAGCGCCTGCGCCTCGTTGTCGTTGTCCCCCTTTGCGTTCGATCGATTCGTCTCGTTTGTGAACATTTTCTTCGCGTTGTTCCAGAATTGCTGCAATCAACGAAGTAGTTTTGATCGAGCGTATCTTTATCTTATGCATTTATAACGGTCGCGCTTGGAGACAAATTCAATGTGGTCTCGGCTTCGTGACCTTTTTAGCTACCCAAGCAGAGTTTTATTACTTGTATCTTTTAGGCTATAGTTGTTTCTAACAGAATCGGTAATTCTTGTAAATGCTTCAAACAACCTGAAATTTTATTCATTCATTACAATATTAATCCTATGCATGCGTTATCTCTTAATCCTATTTTAAAATCGCTACATCACAAAGTGACAAACAAAGATTATTTGTGCTAGAATCTTGTAAAATAAAACAAAATAACCTGTCTAATGCTGCAACACAGACACACATACACACAGACATTGCGTTTGCTTTTTCTCCCGCCGTGACGTATAGGTCGACATAGGTCAGGAGGTTTGGGCGCCAAAAGATTTACATCCTCCGTGAGTCCGTGATTACGTGCTCTCGCTCTCTTACCTGATCATAAAAATATTTAGTACACCACACGTACACACACACATACCTTACCGTTTGGCTTTCGCTGTTTAGAATATAATAACGTTTTCCGCGCGCGTGCGCGTCATTTGACGGGTAATTTACAATGGGGAATTGAATTTTTCCTTACCGCCGCTGTCGGTGAGACTTTTAGTATACAACGATTGGACTCCGTGAGTGTATATGTGTACGTGTGGGTCGTTAATAAAGCGAAAAATTAATTGTCGTTTTATGTGCTTGGAAAGGGCGAAGATATAGCGGTGAGAGGTTGGTACGTATATGTATAGGCTTTGTTTTAGCCGCACACGCGCGCCGACTTTCGAATCGACACTGCGAGTTGCATAGCGTAATATGGTTTAAGCGTTGTGTAGTCTCAGTTTTGGTTTATGGTGTATGATGGTGTTGTAAAATAAAATATATAAGAGAGTGGCTTTAACGTAGTACTGCTGAGGTTATATATAATAAACTTTTCATTGCTAGGAAGTCGTTATTAATATATTAATTAATAGAATGGCGTGGAATGCTTCGCGTCACGTCGAATCCATAAATCACCGTAACCCCACATCCTCCTTCTGAATCCATTACCTTCCGGTTCGGTTTTATCATCATTGGGCGCCAAAAATACATCGATGATACCAAAATTAGCCACGTTTCTAACCTCGTATATTCTCACACCGTTCGCGCTACTCTCTCATTAGCCTTAAATCTGCTCCATTAATAAATCGCTTGCTTCTAGATCGGTATCTCTTCTACCTGTACATCAAATTTCCCTAATAAGATATACCGTGTGCCGCTTGTCAACCTTAACCTTTCACGTTGTGTATACGTTCTGCAAAATATTGCATTACCTGCCGAAAATACTTCCGCGGTATTTAATTTATGCGGATTCTTGATTTGCCTACGTCGAACGAGATTTATACGTATTACCTTTTTTTCATGTTCGTCGTGTACCTTTTCATGGTTATTTACAGCACAGCGACGACACATCGAGTATTTAAAAGCAGTTTACACGCGCGTACGTACGTAGGGGAGAGAATGAGGGAAAGAGTAATTGTCGGTCGTGGTGTGCGAGGTGAAATTGAATGCGCGTTGATGTGTTTTTACGCGTCGTCGTTGTGATGAAACGTTGCGGGCGATGTTTCTGTTTTCGTTTGGGATGTAATTGAATGAAGAGTGTTTACGAGTGTATATCTTTTAAGGTTTATAGCGCTAATCGTCGATTTGATTTATTTATATAGTACATTTACGGCTTGGCATTTGTTCCTAACCGTTCATGTTACGGTTTTTGCTTTATTTTTACCTTTCTTTTTTATAGATTTATGTTACTTAAAATGATAGTAGGAAGTATACAAAAAAAAATAAGTGTATTCATAAAATATTTAAAAACTTAAGCAACATAATATAATAGCATAATACTCTCGGTTATATTCTTTGTTTAACTAAAAGTTGTACAGATTATACACAACCTTGTAGTCATCTAGTGTTATTGAATTAATAATTTTATTTATTCGAATTCTAACAGTAACGTTAAAACCATAAACACTCAATATTCTCACTTCTCCACCACCTCTCCCAAATTTTAACTACGAGCATCAATTTCAATAACACCAAAATTAACCCTTCAATAGCCCATAAAAAACAGTCGTCGACAACACCGCCGCGACGACAAAAAAGAAATTACCCTGCAAACGAGGGAATATACATAGTCGGCAGCTAAAACCTGTACACACCTACACACACGCGCGCGCGTGAAAATTTGTTAGCTCTATCGTGCAGCCCGAGAGAAAATTGCCATTTTGACGATCCCGAATTAGCCGCTCGATTAAGGGGGTGTTGAGCGCTCCTCGCCTGCGCTGCCGTCGGCGGGCGGAGGAACTAATTAATTACCAACGACGAGAGCACAGCAGCAGCAGCAGCGGTTCTCGATTGAGCGCGCCACCCTTCGGGCCAATTATCGGCAATCCCTGCGAATCGATAAAGGTACGCGCGTGTGAACGTGAAGTTTTACGCGATCGTGTAGATGAAGCTTACATGGTTCGACAGAGGTTGGTGAAAAAAATTTTTGTTTAATCGTGGATTGAAGAGTGGAGAGGAGAGAACGAGGATTATTGGAGCAGAAGTCGTGTTCATTTGGGATTCGAAAGAGAGGTTTTACGAGAGAGTTTTGTGCTCGATTTACGGTGTTGGAAGATAATGTTTTTTCAATAAATTAGGAGGCAGCGAGAGAGTCTGAATTTTTTTACCGGTTGTGCGCTCTATCTCACACGTTTTTATTCGTACTGTAAACAGAGCTGAAAGCACTGCATTGAGATCTATTTGCCTAATCAATGCAGAGAGACCCTAAAGCTTCATTACGCCGCTACATATATAAACACGTCGCTTCGATACTCACACACACATTCGTATCTCGTTACCAAACGTCACCTTATTACCGACATACTACTACGTCGTGTCTCTTCTCTTTCACTCGAAAAAGCGCACACAGCCGCGATCCATTCGCGCAAACATCAAAGCTTCCCTCCCTATCAGAGAACGATGCACACATACACGAAGGAAAATTACCGAGGCAGTAGCAGTAGCAGCAGTGCAGCGCAGCGCAGCGTAGAAGAGGACCAACTTCCTGACTTACGCAACACTGCACGTGCGCGCGCACGAGCGAGAGAAGAAGAAGAAGAACCTTGCCTTCGCCGAAGCAATTAAGCGCGCTGTGAGCGCGTCGAAAAACGGGACTTCCGATCCCGCGTCTATCGCTTTTTCCCCTTCGTAAGAAGTTAGAACTGCAGTCGCGCCCTTTTTTTCGCGGTCTATCGAGAAAGTTCGCGGTTTTCTCGCTTCGGGTGTCTCAATAAGAGAGAGGAGACGGGGATTCGCGTTTATATTGTATAGTCACTCGATGCGGAGATGCGAATATTTATTGTGCGAAGTGGGAGATTTTAAGGTGAGTTTACAATAATGTAGGATTTTCTCGTATAATTAATAGATAAATGGGATACGAGATGTGCTTTTAAGCGGGGTATTGTAGGAGCAATTATATTGAATTTATGTACGCAATGAGATACGTATCTTCTTGTACGAAAAATTTTATATCTCCAACTGGTCATAACCAGGACGATACATATTAAATATCAAGCTTCATGAATATTCACTTATGACCTAAGGTCAACCCTACAATAACAGTTTCACTTCACGTTGCACAACAAGTTGCAATATTATTTACTCTATCTATTTCGTACGCAGACGAATTCAATCACCGAATTTAGGGTCTCCTATCTAATAACAACGAATTTTCACGACCGAAAACCCAGTCACCCAAACTCCGTCGTCGTCGTCGTCGTCGTCGTCGTCGTCAGAAAGATGCATCTGTATATCCTGCGATCCTTCGTTCACTGCTGCGCATCACCAGCAACAACGCTCTTTTCCAGATTTACGCGCACCACGACGACGACTCCTCCGCTCGAGCGTTAAGTAGACCGAGAGCATGAGCATGTATACGTTGCTATAGCTGGCTGTTTCTCTCTTTCTCTCCGCTCGATTCGTCGATCATTTGGCTGGGAGCCAGGGAGGAGAAAATTCTCCCATGAAAATGCTCGCGCAGCAGCGTATAGATAGAGAGAGAAAAATCACGAATTCGGTCAAACGCTTGAATGCTTCGCTGCCTGCTGCTGCTGCTCGTCGCTCGTATACAGTTGAAAATATAGAAGAGGAGTATAGTAGCTAGCTATATAGTGTCTTTGGATTTTAGGATTGAGCTTCTGTTTTTGCTTGTTACTATAAGGACATTTCTGTTTTTTGGTCGGTTGGTTCTATACCGCCTTGTAAACAGGATGACGAAAACGATGATGTTTTTGTATATAGATGAAAGATCGGAGAAAGCGTTGTTTGTTATTCATTCCGGTAGATTGTGGATGCTGAGTAGTAGTAGCTGCTGCTTTTTTGTTATTATTGTCGAAGCGAATATAACTTACAACAGTTGCAAACGAGATTTGAGCGTATCACTGTTGGTGAGTCAAGAAAAAAAAAACAAATCAGAGCAACTTTACCACTATTAGACAACGGTTGAACGGACACCCGCAAAACAGTATACGACTTGGTGGAGAAAAAGCAAATGAGAGACGCAAATCGTTTGAAAATATCGGAATAAGTATCCTCGCGACTATCGAAGAAAAACAGAAACACAGTCCATCGATATCACAATGATTCGAGAAGGTTTTCTCGCTTAGGCGCCGCGCGAAAATGATAAATGCAACGTTCAGTGGACGCCGGTATAGATTAATGGCTCGGAGTGTAGCGAGCGTGCGCGTCTCATTGCTCGTGAAATCGTTGAATTTCCATCGTCCTCCTCTTCTTCCTCGGCTTTTTGCCGATGCTGACTGTACAGTACAGATATTCTATTTCCGCTCGCTTTCGCTATGTATATATACTACCGTTCCTTCAATGGCGCCCAACAGCTGTTTTTCTTACTTTTGTACTCAATATTTCACGCCGAACCGTTGCAAGACTTGTTTTTATTTTAAGCTTTTGCTGATTAATTTTTACACTGTTTGCTACTGGGTTCATGATTTGTTCCTGGTGTTGTAAAACATTTAATTTTCTAAAGCAGAATTGGTGCTCAGCGTTGTATGTCTTCGTCGTAAATATATATAGTTATATAGGTAATATATATTAGTTTGGGCGCCAAAATAAATTACGAGTATGGTGAGAGAATTGTGGAATTCTACCATGTTTCCATAAACAAACAGTATAATCATTAAATATGCAAATTTATGATATAAATTTGTCATCTGAAAAATCCATCAGGATAACTGTACTACCATGCTATGTATTAATATTTCACAGATTTACCAACCACGATTTCTAAAAATACTAAAATTCTGTTAAAGACCAGTTCATAATATCAATCGTCTTCTGTAAACATTCCAATTAAAAAAGAAAATATCAACTAATCTTTTCCCAAACCCCACCTAATTTTCCACCAATACCTTTATTTTTCCTACGAACCACAAAAATTCAACCACGAAAATTTTCACCGTTTCTCTCCACCTCAAAAATAACCTACGAAACTACTTCGATAAGAATATCTCTCTTCATCGTACGCGAGCAAAATTCAATAACCTTCCAGAACGACGTGTACTAGCGCATCCTTCTTCCTCTCTCTCTCTCTCTCATACTCTCAGGACTTTGACTCCTGCCTCCCCTTCGCGTTGAGATTGCAAATCATCGCGGCTCGCTCGCTCGCGCAGCGCATCTGTCGCCTCGTACATATACGCTAGCACTACTCACCACTTTGCTCTCTAGGTACGATGCGCTCGGACCCAATATGTCTCTCTCTCTCTCTCTCTCTCTCTCTGTCCCGGCTACAACGCGCGTGTGTAATGACGCTGTACGAGAACGGTACGGCTCACGGTATATATTATATATACAAACGCGCGGGTATGAGCGAAGTGTCGTATATAGCTGTGAGTTACTGTATTTCAGCAGTTACAGGGTTGGAATTATGGGAAATGTAGAGAGGGTAGGTATATTGTGTCGTCGGTTTTCATTAAACGAATTAACACATGGCGTTATGATATACTATACAATATAGGGAGAAAATAAAAAATAAAGTTATAATTTAGGAGTGATTGTGTCTGATAAGGGAACCGAGATGTTAACTTTTCTCTCGTAAGAACCAGCAGCTTGAGCTAAACGTCGTTGCCAGGCCGACAAACTCCGTACGAATTCACGGTTGCCACATCTAAAAAGTTCACTCTCGTGTACACATGCACACTGCACCGACGCAACTTCAAGCCCAAAATCTCTTTCTCCTTCTTGCGTCCTTTTTTCGTCACTTACGATCTTATCTCTCCATCTGACCGTACAAACACACATACACACACACTCGTGAAACATTTTTTCCCTCGCGTGGGAATCTTCCTCTCTCTCTCGCTTGTATATATATTTTTCTGGTCTTTATTTTCCGCGCGCGCGCCTCTATTTTGCATGGCGCGCTCGTTACTCGCTCGTTTCCGTTATGCCTTTTATACGCTTTCATTTTTTTTTCCTTCTCCTTCTCCCCTCCTCCTCCTTCTTCTTCTTCTTCTTCTGCCGTTTCGATTCACTCGCCGCGAGCTGTGAGTTCTGAACCGTTCCTTTTTTTCTCTCTCTCTTTCTCTCTTTCCAGCGCGTTGTGTTGTTCTGTAGCAGCGTTATCCGGAATGCGAAATGCGAGTCTCGCAGTCTCGGTGACTTTCTTCGCTGAAAAATATACGACGCGGTTGTGCTTTGCTTTGATTTTCTCTGATTTTTCAAATAGGTTGATTGCCAATTCGAATAGATTGGTATATTCTAGCTTCGTTTGGTTAATGTTCAGTAGTTTATACAACTTTTACAACTTTAAATCATCGCCAATAATCATCCTTTACCTCATCTTGTCTCCTATTGTAAAGACTATCGGTCACACAAAAACCAGTGAAAACAGATAGAAAATCACCAACTACAAGTCGAAGAAGCGCTCGATCACAACACTAAGCAAAAAAAAAAAAAAAAGACGCTCACCACCACCACCACAAAGCAAAGGAAAAGGAGACGAACCGCGAAACCGTGACGGCGACACGTTTGACTTTTTGCCAGGGCACACAACGATATAAACCGCCAGGCTTTTGCGTGTAAGAGAAGGTGACGGTTTCGATAAAATTTCCAAACGCTTTCACTCCGCGACGACAGTGCCGGCGAAAAAAAAGACAACGTCGTCGCTGCGCGGTGTCGATTAGAAGTCGGCGAGAGGAACTCAATTAGACGGTGTAGTAGTGAGTTACGGGCTCGTAGTATAGAATCGGCGTGTGCGTATAATACGCCGCGAGTTTCTTTTTCATCGCTAGAAGAGATTTGTTTTAAGTTGTTGGGATGGTGGTGATGATGAAGATGGGCGAGTGTATTTTTAGAGGCACGCGGGTCGATACCGTTATCACGCGATGCGCTTAGATGGGCGGTGAGTAACAACGGGAGAGAGAGAGAGAGAGAGAGAGAGAAGCTAATTGTTGTTGTTGGGAATAATGCTCGACAGCTGTGCGCTTAAAAAGTTTGGCCTCGTTTGATTGTTGGCGGGAAAATTTTCCGGTAGAGCTTTTTTAACGAAGGTTTTTATAAGTGAGCATATTTCTCGCGGGGGTTCAGTTATCTTAGGTATAATAATCGTTTTAACAACTGCAAATTGAAGGTATTTATCGAAAATCATTGTAAAAAATGGTTATGGTTTATTTGTATTGAATAAAAAATTAAATTAAACATATTAGGACAACTTTATATACACGGAGAAAAATAGTCGATGAAAAATTACTATGTTTTCTAGAAATGGAGGGATAGACTTACATTCTCAGTTTATTTAGCAAATTTCTAGTAATTATCAAAAGGATATTCACGAAAACTTAATATAGATGGTTATAAAATTTACTATGTTGGTCTGGTAAAAATGCTCAGAATATACAGAATTAAAAAAATTAATATAATATGAAATAATTTTTTATAATTTTTGCAAGAAGTTATCACAAATTTTACTAGACTACATTGTAAATTTTATAGATATTTTAATAATTGACAGAAGATATAAGAATTTTTTCAAGCCAACATATTAAAAATTAAGTTTCCGTCTGCTAAAAAACCACCGTTGGAGAAACAAAAGACAGTCTCCAGGGATACATATATATATGTAGACGAGTCGAAACACCGTACGCGTAGCACGTTGGCGCAGTAGTAAGAGCTCGGCTTCTGGCTTAGCAGGCTCAGATTCGATCTCAGGTCACCGCAAGTTTTTTTCACGTTCTAAAATTTATTTCTTTAATAATAAATAAATTAATACCATGAAAAAAATGCTGTCGGTAAAGTAGTAATCGCGATGAAATTTTTGTTTCTTTGTGAATTTCCACTTACTCTAGAACATAGTAAAATTTCATAAATAACGTTGTAAAAATTATTATTATTCAATTCTATCCCTCTGTTCTTATACAACATAGTAAATTTTCATATAAAATTTAATAATTTTTCATCAAACATCTTTCTCCGTATAATTATAAGTAAAATTTTATACTTCTTCGAGAAAGTAAAACCCCTTGCGTATAAAAAGAAATACTGTATTTTATCAGTTATCAGTTCTTTTAAAAATTGTTAAATGACGTCGAACCACAACAGTTCTGCACCTAAACGTAAATATGTTCGTTCACCACGTCGCAGGGTTCAACTATCTTCTATGTCCCGTGTAACCGACTCCGTCTCCTCTTCCTTACCAGTTGGAAAAGTGAGTCAGACACTGCACATTACCACCTAGAAACTTACCTCTTAGGAAACTCTACTTACTTACCTCTCACACACGTACATACACGTTCAACACGACGACTCGTCTTGCGCGCATCCGATGACATTTTAATAACAGTCCCCGTGTAGCCACCCGTCGTCGCTCTTACCTTCGACCGGCGAATTATCTTATTAAAGGACGCGCTATACGCGCTCACCGACGTCGTAATTTTCACCGCGTTGTAATAAAATGCTTAAAAGAGCTGGATAGTGTGAGGTTACACATATATGCGAGTGTGACGTGGTGTACTTTTCAAACGAGAACTCGTGACAAGTATACTTTTATGGTTAAGTGGGTAGGTGTATATATCAGTGGTTTTCCGCTTTGAGGATAATGTCAAAGCTCGTATGCGTGTATAACGTCGATCTCGGTAGGAATTGCAAGAATTTGGAAACTGATTTGGTGCGGTAATGTGGTAGATACTTTTTGTGCTAAAGTATAGTGTGGACGGTTTTTAAACAATTTAAAGTTGATAAATAACGAGATAGATTGTCGTTAAAGCGTAATAAAATAAAGACCTCGTGTTTAACGTTCATATAAGTGTGAATATACTGCGACAATGAAAAAGAAAAAAATGTATGCCATAAAAGTACAGTTTTGTACCTCTCGCGTGTGTATTTTTGACAATTGATAGTAATCGACCGACTTTTCGAATTATCAGAGCCAGCCGATCGGTGGCAGTTTAGCTGCTGACTTTCTTACCTAACATACGTGCGTACGTGTATATGTGTATGTGTGTACACATAAATTTAAAAGCGTTTCGACTTTATTCTTTTTATGTCTGTTTCTTTCCAGCGCGATGAAATTTTGCTTCCTTTTCTTTTCTCCTTTTACCCTGGAAATATTATTTCACTTTTCAAGTAAAATACGACGCTGTTTGCTTGGAAATAAATCATAAATTACACAACATGTCCGGAGTACGATACATCTAAAAAAAAACTTAGCTATCTCATAACAAATTACGCAGTGAAATTTCCATTACGAACTAACATATATATATATATATATGCCGTATGTTTGTGTGTGAGATACGGAAAAATTCTCGAATCAAATGACCATCAATTTTCCAATTTTCCAGAAAATCAATTATATACATATATACGCGCGTACGCTTTTATTAAAACGCACACGCATTTTTCTCATCTCGAGTTTCGTGAGGTACTCCATACGTATACTTTTAGCCGCGTCGCGTTACCCATCGATAAATCCGTCGTCGTCGGGCTATTTTTGCACGTAGTCGCGCTGTGAAAATTTACGCAAGACGTATATATATATACACGCTGCGGACGAGGAGAACAAAAAAAACAACGTACCAAATACACAAAAAGAGAGCCAGAGAAACTAGAAAGAATCGGATTTCAATATTATTATTACCCTGGTAGAATTGTGTCTATCGAAAATAGACAAGAAAATAGTAAGTAGCTACTAAAAGTAGCTAATTTCTCGG
>JAYJLV010048552.1:0-20638 GCA_036873485.1 Torymus texanus
AGTGTTAGTTTTCGTCCACAATGACCACAAAATGCTAGTTTTCGTCTAGAATTTTTGATAGTGCTAGTTTTCGTATGAACTTCAAAAGTGCTAGTTTTCGTACGAAAAAGTCCAAAATGCTAGGTTTTGTAACCAAAAAATTTGAGTGCTAGTTTTCGTATGGTACGTCGATATGAAGGTCAGCAGCGCACCATACCAAGGAACAAGCATCGTGTTAAGAAAGAGCATCAGGCAAAACTCACAGAGAGCATAAGGCTCCCGCGGTTGTGATAAGAGTTTGACGAATTTCAAACTGGGTAAGTTCAAATTATGGCATGCCAGCAGCATGACAGCAACGTAATATCGATAATAGAAAGTTTTACAATATAAAAATTCGAATTTTTTCGGTTTAGGTAGCTTTTTGGGAGCTGATAAGGGTGTTCGAGGGTGTTCCGCGGTACTTACGGCGTTGCCAGTCTTTTTGTAGGCTGCTGGTATACTAGCAAGAGAATTTTTTTCCTTTTAGGGGTAGCTGATAAGGGTGTTTGAAAATATTCCGCGGTACTTACGGTGTTGCTAATTTTGATAGGCTGCCTGCACGCCAGCAACGCAATATAGATAATTGTATGACAAATCTAAGAATGGATTAATTGCAGAGAATCAACGTGAGCAGTGCCTGAGCGATGTAATTGTAGCGAGCGCCCGTCTATGAGAGAGCGAGAAGACAAGATGGCTAATAAGCCTTTGATGAGACGTTCGATGAGATGTCCAATGAGATGAGAAACAACTAAGCTCTGCGATAATGACCGGTCTTTAAAAAATTGACCGAACGACCCACACTGTGAGACAATATGAGGTCTATATGTATCCTGGAGGTGCTGTTTCTTAGTAAGTGTTTGCCGACGCCATCTACTGGCGTAGAGCGTAATCTCATGAGGCGCGCGTGAGTTTTGAATGCTCTCTCAATCGTGAATATTCCGCCCGCATCACCAACGTCCTTGGTGATTGATCACTAAGCGATTAGAGTCACTTGATATGAGCTGTAGCACGCTGGATCGTAAAGCCAGCGACTGTTGAACAGATGTTGAGCGGGTCGTAAGGCCACCGCGGTTTTCATGAGACTAACTGAAGTGTGTTGATGATGAGCCGGGGAGTAAATTCAACTTCGTAATGAGGCAGGTTGGGTCGTAAATTCAACCTTGCAATGAGGCAGGCTAGATTGTAAATCCTACCTGGCAATGCGATGGGAAGATGAAAAGTGGGTTGTAAGTCCAACTTCAAGAATCTGTGTTATGCACTACAGGCACAGAGAGCGGAGCTAGTTTAACACCAGGTCGAGTAAGTGTGGTCGTTGCTGTCTTTACGATGAAGACTCGACTATGCTTGTCCTTGCCTGGATGTATGTGAGTGATTCGAGCTAGCGGCCATCTTGATGGTGGAGTTCTTTCGTTGGTGAGCAGAACGATTTTTCCAGCTTTCAATTCATTTGATGAGTGATGCCATTTTGAGATTGATTGTTGACGTTGAAGATAATGTGCTGACCATTGTCTACAGAAGCTTTGCATTTTGTGCTGGATGAGCTGCCATCTTGCTAGACGTGCAGTTGAAATATCTAGCAAGGATGGTTCAGGATACTGTTAAGAGCAGAGCCAATGAGAAAGTGTCCTGGGGTGAGCGTAGATACATCACTGGGATCATCGGTGAGCGGTTCGAGCGGTCTGGAATTGAGTACTGCTTCAATCTGTGTCAGAAGAGTCGTAAGTTCTTCAAACATGAGCAGAGTCTCTCCAATGGTGCGACGAAGATGAAATTTGATTGACTTCACCAACGCTTCCCATATGAGGACTGGCCGGAGGATTGAAGTGCCACGAGGTGCCTTGAGCTGCCAACACAGTTGAGAGAGCTTGATTGTCTCGTGACGATTGGATGAATAATCGCTTGAGTTCCACTTGAGCTCCTTGGAAGGTGGTGCCACAATCCGACAACATCTGATGCACTATTCCTCGTCGAGAGACAAATCGACGGTATGCAGCGAGAAAGCCATCTGCAGAGTAATCTGAGACGACTTCGAGGTGAGCAATCGAGGTGACCATACAGACAAATACGCAGATCCATCCCTTTTCGGTTTTGCAGCCTCTTCCCTTCCAAGTTTTCAAGATGATGGGACCGGCGTAGTCTACACCAGTATGGAAAAATGGCCGTGATGGTGTGAGCCGTGACACTGGGAGTTGACATATGAGCTGTTAAGCACGTACGCCACGCTGTCGAGCACATAGTACACATTGAAGCACGTGAGTCTTGACTGAAGCTCTTCCTCCAATAATCCAACACGTCTGTCTAAGCTTGACAAGAGTGAGCTGGGTACCTCCATGGAGAGTTGCATTGTGAGCAGCATCAATGAGCAGTGACGTAGGTTGAGATTTGCGAGGTAAAATTGCAGGATGCTTTTCTTGATAACTGAGAGCAGATTCATTGAGACGGCCTCCCACTCTGATAATGCCATTTGCATCGATAAATGCAGTGAGTCTGGCGAAGGCATGACCAGAGGAGCGTGCTGAACCTTGAGAAAGTGCCTGCATCTCAGATGAGAAGTATGCTGTCTGAGTCGCCTTGATTCAGAAATCTTGAGTCAGACGCACATAATGAGCAGTTGGAAGCGAACTTCGTGATGAGTTGTCCTTGTGCTTGAGACGGTCTTGAATTCTAAAAAGTAGAGCAGTAAC
Organism: Torymus texanus; assembly: GCA_036873485.1. Taxonomy (NCBI): domain Eukaryota; kingdom Metazoa; phylum Arthropoda; class Insecta; order Hymenoptera; family Torymidae; genus Torymus; species Torymus texanus. Next base: position 2,703 of record JAYJLV010048552.1, read on the forward strand.
ATTTATCAGTTTAGTGAGCCAAGAGAACCTGTGAATTAATTATGGCTCCTACACCACTGCTACCAATGAGACGCCAGGTTTTGCTTCCAAATCAGCTTGTGGTGATGGCGTTGAGGATTAAGCAGGCCAATGAGTTGATGAGCGTTTGATCCATTGAGGATAATGCCACCGCAGAGCGTGATCCTTGAGCTGAGCAGTAGATATTCCCCTTGAGCTGCAATCCGCCGGGTTTTCTGTGCCAGAAACATGGCGCCAAGTGGTGGTAGGTATGCAGTCTTTTGATTTGGGCGACTCGATTCCTGACATAGTCCTTCCAACGACTTGCATCCGAGTTGATTCAGATGAATGCAACTTGAGAATCCGTCTACAGATTGATGGAGTCAATAGTGACTTGAATTGACTGTTTAGCTTGTTCAATGAACTTAGCTAGTAACAGCGCTGCGGTGATCTCTAACCTGGAGATAGTTAGTTATTTGAGAGGAGCTACCTTGGTTTTTGAGCAGACAAATGACGTCGTTGAGCCTGTGGACGGTGAGTTGACAACTAAATAAATTACAGCTGCCATTGCGTCTTGAGAAGCATCAGAAAAGCCATGCAGTTCAACACTAGAAGAAACTCCAAGTGCCAAATCACCTTGGGATTGAGATGCTGGCCAGCAAAGTGAGATCTTCCCTTATTTTGAGCCACCTTGAGCAGACTGGTTTTGGAAGTGGATCATCACAACCAAATTTGAGCAGCCACAGTTCTTGCATAAGGATTTTGGCATTGATAACTACTGGTGCAACAAATCCGAGTGGGTCAAAAACTTGTGCAACTTCTGAGAGTATAATACGTTTGGTGATGTGTCCAGAATGAGGTTTGAAGTTTGAGCGGACGGTGAATTTATCTGTTTATTCTGCTACTTGGAGATACAGCAGTCAGCAAATCTTGATATCTAGCATGCCATTTGGAGAGCGGAAAACCGCTCGCGTTGCAGAGATCTTTGACTTGTTGAGCTCCACCGGAAATGTCGTCGACATACCTTCCATTTTGTACCACAGAATTCGCTGGAAATTCCAGTCTTCAGAATGCACCTTCACTTGTCTGTACATCTTGACGATGTCAGTCGCAGAGAGCTGTCGAGATAGTCGAATCCAGATGAGCACATGCACAATATTGAGTAGAAGATTATGCCCAGTCTGCATGATGTTGTTGACAGATTTTCCAGATGATGTAGGGCTGGAACCATTAAATACTACTCTGAGTTTAGTAGATGAGCTGTTTGTCTTGAACACTCCATGATGAGGCAAATAAAAGGGAACAAAGTCTTGTTTGATCTCCTCCATCGGGTCCACTCTTTTCATGTGAACTAGAGCTTCATATTCTTTCATGAAGTTTCTGTAGAGCTGACTGAACTCAGAGTCTTGAGCTAATCTCCGAGACAATCGCTGTAAGCAACGGGACGCAGTTGTATATGAGCTGCCCAGTACTGAAGGTGACTCCTTGAGAGGAATACGCACAACATATCGTCCAGTTGCGTTTCTGGAGTGAGTAGACCGAAAATGTTCTTCACATTCTTGTTCTTCCCGACTTATACCGGAGGCTAAATCAGATGGGAGTTCTTGCACCCAGAATCTGCTAAGCAGTTCGTGAAAGTCTTCATCACGTTGAACTATACCATGATGAGCTGAAACTTGCTTGGAAAGTGTAGCATTGGCTGGGCCCAGAATTACCAACCAAAGATGGACGATTGAACGATGGGCACTGCTGGGTGAGCTTTAATTAACCCATGTTTAATGATGGAGCCGTGGAAGTCAGCGCCAATGATGATGTCCACAGGACGCGGCTGATGATAAGCTTCATCTGCAAGGGTGAGATTCTGCAAGTGCGGCCAATTACCTTGATAGATGGCACGATTGAGGTGACCGCTCGAAGAATGTGAGCCTCAATAGTTGCCGTGTCCTGTGAGTACAACGAGCAGAGCGTGAGCTGGACTATTTCTAAAGTCTGTGTAGACCTTGAGCCTCCAATGCCATTTATGATGAGTGATGAAGACTGACGTGGAAGGTTAGGCTGACGTACTAGACTTTCAGTAATGAAGGAGAGTTCTGAGCCAGAGTCGATGAGCAGATGAGCAGTTTCAGTGTCAATGTGATTGCACACATGAGCGAGAGCAGTACCTAGAAGCGTAGCTTCATTGTGAGTGGGATGCGGTGAGCTGGGCGATGAGCAGACGACTGTACCAAATCCTCAATGAGAAGAGTCTGAAGAGCTGTTCTGTTGAGCGTTGGATGTTGTACTTGGCTCGGCGGGAGGCTTGTACCAATGCAACATAGTATGGTGTTGAGCGTTGCAAGTCTTACACCGGTGAGAGCTCTTGCATGAGCGGACACTGTGTCAACTAAGACAATTGTAGCACAATCCCTTTGCGACTACTATATCCATGCGAATGTCAAGTGACAGCGTTTTGAAGTGAGGGCATGTGACTATGAAGTGGTTGTTGTCGCAATAGTCATAAGAGTGAGCGGTGGAGCCTTGAGCAAAGGAGGTGGTCTTGTTAATTTGAGATGTTGCAGAGCTTGATTGAGCAGTCTTTGATGGGAACGACGCTGCTCGAGAAGTCTGGTGAACTGACTTTGAGGTTCTGTGAGCTGTCCGTTGCATGGTCGTTCCTTTGGCAGCTGTCAGTTGAGCAGTCTTTGTGACACTTGGACGCTCCACTCGTTCAAGGGCACGTGCTCGAGCTTGCAAGAACTGCTCGACTTGAGCAGACGTTGGATAATCTTGTGATGAGCCAAGTGACGTTTCTCAAGCCTCTTTGGGTAAGCGGTCAAGATTGCGTATGGTGAGGTAAACGAGGAGCATGTCTCCGAGCTTGTCTTTCACCTTGAGCGTTTCCAATCCTCGTTTTAACTCCGCGGTGGTGCAGGCGAGCCATTGAGTCCTTCGGCGCTTTTCTGAGTAAGAGGAGTCATTTCGAGTAGCTTGTCCATATGAGATTGTAAATGAGCCTCTTGTTATCGTATCTTGTTGTAAGCGCCTTCATATCTGGCTCGAGTGAGCTCGAGACAGCCTTTTATTGAGATAAATCATGTTTTGAAATATATCCTTAAAGTATTGCCACTTGGAATAAATGCCATCAAAATGTAACAGACTGATATCTGGGAGCTTGGGCTTCTGCTCCGATGAACTGACTGGTTGTTGAGCAGTCGAGGGAGCTACTTGTGCCTGGTGTTTGGCGAGGTCTCTCCGTAGTTTGTAGCAGAGCTGCACGGCCTTAGGGTAGATTTTCTCTGTGTAGTATGCAATTCCAGCTACCTCTGTTGTCCACAAGAGCTGGAGCGCTTCTCTCTCTGCCTTCATTTCTCTGGACAGATCAGAGACTTAAGCCTTGAACTCATCTATCAACTCAATTGACCAATCTTCGTTGGTTGAGATGAGTTGGGCGAGCTCCTCCAGCATTGACATGCGATGGAGCTAAACGTTTGCCCTATTCGCAATCTCACCGGCAGCGAACTGACGCGTCCCTGAGAGCGAATCTGAGCAGAAATTGAGAGGGACAGTGGCTTCTTTTGCTTCTTGGGTATGGTCCCTGTTACGCCGTCTTGATTTTCATCGATGGTCGTTAGCGCACCACCATCACCCGAAGCATCGTCGATTTATAGGATGCGTGGTTTGAAACTCTTCTCGTTCTCCTCCAGGAGAATCATGTTGGCCTCGTCTGCCATGGCACGGCGCTGACTCGGCACTGACGGGGTGTGAAATGTTTGAGAAATCTAAGGATTATACGGTTACGGTGGGTGGGGTAAATAAATTGCAGAGAATCAACGTGAGCGGTGCCTGGGCGATGTAGTTGTAGCGAGCGCCCGTCTATGAGAGAGCGAAAAGACAACATGGCTAATAAGCCTTTGATGAGACGTTCGATGAGATGTCCGATGAGATGAGAAACAACTAAACTCTGTGATAATGACCGGTCTTTAAAAAACTGTGAGACAATATGAGGTCTATATATATCGTGGAGGTGATGTTTCTTAGTGAGTGTTTGCCGACGCCAACTACTGGCGTAGATCGTAATCTCATGAGGCGTGCGAGAGTTTTGAATGCCCACTCAATCGCGAACAATAATATAGATTTGTGCAATCTCGAAACAGTTATAATTTTCTTTCGATTTAGGGGTAACTGATAGGGGTGTTTGAGGGAGTTCCTTGGTATTTGTGGCGGTGCCCATTTATTTTTAGGCTGCCGGCAAGTCAGCAACGGAATATAGATAATAAAAATTTGTGCAATCTCAAAAGCCGCGCAGATAGTATTTTTTCCGTTTAGGGGTAGCTAAGAAGGGTGTTTGAGGATGTTCCGCGGTACTTCTGACGTTGTCAATTTCTTTCTAGTCTGCTGGCATACCTGCAATGAAATATGGATAATAAGAAGTTGTGCAATCTCAAAAGCCGCACACATAGAATTTTCGGTTTAGGGGTAGCTGATAGGAGTGTTTAAGGTGTTCCGCTTTACCTACATTGTAACTAATTTTTTGTTACATCGTTATATGTAAAAAAGTGTAGGGTGACTCTACTATTAAAGGAACATGAAAGTCCAGTGAATGAACCAGTCATGTGATATTTTTAATGGCTTAAATAATGCTTTATAGTGATAAATAATTAAAAATTACTATTTCAATATTTTACATTGTGGGAAGGTATTCCATGAAGCGAGAAGTATTAAAAATATATTTTATTAACAATTTTTATTGAAAAATATTCATTCACTGGCGTCTGTTCCGTCACTGGTGAAGTTTCCCTATTTTTAAAATTAAAAGTTTCTTGGCAATCTTAAAAACTGATTACGTAGTGTACTGCTGTTTATGTACGGGAATCGGAGCCTCTCGATATACACACATACAGACACACACGCGCACACCCACCCGCGCACGAACGCACGCACGCACGCACATATCCACGAACGCATGAACGCACGCGGGCACGAACGCACGAACGCACGCACACACACACATTTTCCCCCGGTGGCTCTTAGAATCTATTTTTCCCATAGTCTCCAATCTGCACATATCGTCAGTTTCTGGGACTTTTCTTATACATAATGGCAGTTTCTGGTACCCCAAGTGTTATCTGGGAATTACCAGAAAACTTTTGTGTATAATGGCAGTTTCTGGTACCCTACGGGTTACTTTCACAATGTTTTTTTCCGTAAAATTGTTCCGAAATTCATGAATAATAGTGTGGAAAGTAAAGGGGGCGCCGCAGGCGTTACTATAGAAGTTCATTAACCTGAGGGTCATTATTTCTTTAGTTACTTATATATTGTTACATTTTTATTCTGAATGTTGATGTAGAACGACCCTAATCTTTTAATATTGATTACCAGAAACTGCCGTTACCCTTGATTATATATGCTTGAGTAAATATTATTGAGTAAATATATGTTATCGTACGTGCCGTGAAATCGTGCTCGTACACGTATACACAATACTAAGTATCTGTGATGTGACTTTTTTTACGCGTCGTTGCGAATCGCGCCGGGTCCGAAAAAGACAATACAATATTATACAAAGTCTTATCTTTTGTATAATATACTAAAATATAATAAATCTATATAATAATGTAATATAAATACAGTACGTAAAGAAAGCAATATTTGATGTGTTACACGGCCGCTAACGATGATTTCTACATTGCCGACGCTACGATTACTATACATTGATCAGGTGATCTACACCATGCCCACACTGTTTGTTTACGTTTGTAAATGAGCATATTAATAGTGACAGCTGTGATAAAAAGATACAAAGAGGTAATGAAGATAATAAAATACATGAATGCTGTTGCCAAGAAAGGATTCATCAAGAAGAATTACAATCAGATAAGTAAAGCAGACTGCTGCTTAAAGTGTTTTTTGATGTGATTTATAAAAACAAATTACTTTGTGAAAAATTGTTTTGTTTCAGGGTGGAGAATTGCAGGCTACAAGTTATCATTATCTCCAGCTGACAACATCCCATGGAAGAAATTTATAAAGTATATGACAAGAGAACAAGCATAAAAAAAGTTTATGGTAAATACTTTGGTTATAATAGGATAAAATATTATTGAAAAATGTATCTGTAATACCGGTAATCATTTTATCAGAAATATTTTTACACTTTTGAAGAGTCATGTTGTGTGCTTGTAAGTTGTGTCATCATGTGCAAGACAATAAAATATGACTATCAGAAAAGTAATTGTAGTAATGCTAGAGAGCGTCAAAACCTTCTTAAATTTGAAAATGTTTCTTGAACCTATTTTTTTTTCTATTATTTAAGTAAAAGGCAGTAATTATGTGTGAATGCGGATAGAAAATGTATATTTTTGTACAAAATTCTTTATGTGTAAAGATAAAGATATTTTTTATGTATTATAATAATTTACAGTAATTCATGGTTTATCAATCTTATACGCATATGTGGATTAATTACTGTAAAATATACAAGTTAAAAAGGAATTTGAATGCATGAATAATAACTGAAAGTATCGAATATTAATTAGCAGAATTTCCTTTTGATCATACAATAAAACACACATACATACATAATCTAACTAGTTATATTATTATTATATTATATTATAACATCAATGTATTTGTTGTAAATTTATGTTTTTATAAATATAAATTCAAAGTATATATTTATTATGTATTAAAGTAGATAATTATACCTGATAATTTAATCCATTACATATAATTTGGTTATCATTGTTGAAATCATCATAAATTGAAGCAGATTCATTCTCAGTCGTCTCAGAAAAATTGTCTGATGTAATTGAAATATTGTAAAGGCTTTCATCACTTTCTGAATTATCTGAATCTTCACTCCTGGAATTAATCGATGGCTCAATTTCTACACTTTCTAAATATTCATTGGCATTGCTATTCAGAATGTTCTCGTTGCATTCATGTGGAACACTTTGACTGCAAGTATCCATAGAGTTGTCATCAGATTCAATGGTTGAGGAATTATCACTATCATAAGTCTGTAACATAATATACATATTTATTAATTAAAATGTTTGTAAAAAAATAATTTAACATAATGTGTAAAACTAAGATTATTTGTATATATTTTTCGATATTCAAAACGTTACAAAATATCAAAGGAAACAAATTTGAATGCAAATGACTACGATTTTTTATAACTCTGTTTATAATATAGTTCTTAATTTTCAACTAATTAATTAATTACTTACATTGTTATCCAGGGACTGATGTCTTTTGCGATAATATAATGTAGACTGAGGTATTTCTAGATCAGAATTTTGTAAATATTTTTTGTATTGTTTACCTCTTCTCTTTTTGGCTTTTGGCATTTTGTTTTAACTATATGGCTTTCTTTGGTTAGTTTTCCCTTGGAAAAATAATATCTTGTCACTTCAGTTCAATAAATGTTTCAAATGTTTAACTTGAAAAAAACTGAAAAACTGAAATGAATATATTTCTAATTCCTTGAAGTTGCAGTGACATTTATATATACAAGTTGAATTTTACCCATAGTAACCGTTGTTGATGAACACTACAAAAGTCAAAGAATTTTTACAGTAACATTAGTTGTTTTAAAACCAAAAAATAATTAATTATTATTAACACATAGTTACTTAAAATGGACAATAAAAGGTGTATTTTAGTTAAATTTTTAAATGATGACTCGACTGGAGTTGGATATATTTCTTGGCTCAATGTTCAAGACCAGGAGAATATTGATACCATAATTTTGGAAGAAAGAGAAGTTATCATTTTGTGGCCAGATTGTGAAATTACATCATCTATTAAAAATATGACAAAATGTTTGGAAAAATCTAAATTAAAAAAACATGTTGTCAAAATTTTTGAAAAAGGAAGTAAGTGCTTATTTGTAAACTATGTATTTAAAAATAAATATTTTAAATTTTGCGTTCAAAATATTTAAGAATTTAATATCTATTTTATTTAAATTTACATTGATTTCCATTTACAAGGTTGGGTAAATGTGAGTGAAGCAGAAAAAATATATACAAAGGGTGGTATAATTACATCGACAAAAGAGAAAAGAAAAATTAACCACAAAAAGATTCTGGATGATACCGAATATGATGATACCAGCAAAAATAAACAAGAAAAATTTAAGAAAAAACAGAAAATAATAAACCATTCATTGTCAATGAAGAAGTTGTTAGCTGAAACTACAACGTCAGATGACTTGGTAAGTTACACTTCCAATTTTTTTTTTTATTAATTTGAAATATTTTGACTAACTGTTGTTCAGTGATAAATAATAATGTCTGTTTCTAGTTCATCTATATAATTATTTATAGTTTAAAAATTTGATAAAAATATTGTCTGTATTCTTAATTTTCTTTAAATTCGTTTGAAATTTTGAATTAAACTTGCATAAAAAATTGAAAATAAAAACTGTAACGTATCATAACCTGTAATAATTATAAATGTTCTAATGCATTAATTTGTATATTTATTTAACAGAGTAACAATTCAAATGTCAAGCATTCTACACCATCTGAAACAGACAATTTTGAAAAAGAAAAGGAAATGGACATTGATGATTTTGGAGCATCGAAAGAAAAAACTCGAGCAACAGAGAAAGATAAAACAGAAATGAACTTTGATGATTTGACAGGGACTAAAGAAAAGACGAGTAAGAAAGACAAGAAGGAGGCTGGTGGTTCAATAGAATTTAATGTAAAATCAGTAACCCCAAGCAATAATGATGATGCAAGTACAGATCATGAATATCATAATGAATCAGATAGAGATTTTTTAAAAGAGGTAAAAATTTATTTCCTTTTATACTTCTCTAGAAATTTGTTAACCCGGTCAAAAATTAGATTTTAGATTTAGATAACAGAATTAATATAATATATTCTTTTTAAATTAGGACTTTCAATCAATACCTGGTTTGAAGGATTATTTATCGAGCCTAGAACAAGAAATTAAAGATTTGAAGAAAATGAATCAAAACTTACAATCTGAAAAGTCTACCAAAAGTTATTCATGGGTAATTTCTAAACAATTTATTTATTTTAAACTATAAAATGATTTTCCATTACAACATACATACAATATATTTGTTACAAATTATTTTACAAAGATCAAATTAAAATCTAATAAGAGATTTGTTCTTATCATTGGAGAACTGCATTGTTGTAGCATCACTTTGCTTTGAAATAATAAATTCTTTCGGATTTAACTCTGTATCTATAAGAGACTTGAGTTGGTCTATAATTGCTTAACTGTTGAACACTGATGATGAGTCCCACAAATTGAACATATGATCAGTTCTGTTTAAAAAGCCACTGTCTTGTTTTATTATTAAATAAGTATGTTGGCTTGTTCTTGAACGAAGGCAGATTTGTAGAACTCCGGTTCCAACTGCTTGAAAGATCAAATTTAAGACGTGTGTATAGTTATTAAACCCATCTCTAGAACGATTAGTAAAAATTAGTTTCAATGGGATCACTTATTTTACATTTATTAATTGACTTATTTATTATTTACCTATATCTTCCACTATTTAATTATAATCAATCGATTCTTGATACTTGAAGCACTAACAAAAATGAATATTTCCAAATCTAATATTCTCATATTGGTTTTAAGAGTCACATTTTGTTTATTCTTTATTTTGCTCCATTTTAATTCTATTGATAGTCATTGTTCACTAACACAATTCACTAATACATTTCTTCATTAAAAATAATATATCTACACATACAAAAAAAAATTGCTAATTGCATATTTTAATTATTTATTATTAATCGTTGATGACGGATTTATTTTCAATAAAAAGCTATAAGCCCTGCATTAATATGCAAAAAAATACAGAGCAGTCTGAGCAGTACAGTTACAGCATAAGTAGTTTAAGGTAAATGTACATAAGATAAGAGCTGTGCCAGTGCTGTGTCGGCTTATGCCGTGCTGTGCCTATGCAGTGCCGCTGTTGTGCTGTGCATTGTTGATCCCGTGTACCGTTCCGTTCTTATAGTCTATCGTATAAGGATCGTATAAGGATCGTATAAGTCCGTGTATGTCCGTTCGGTATTCTATGGTGGGGTAAGTCGGGACACGGTGCAAAGTATAACTAATGACTTATATTACAGGATAAGAATACGGGTATCCGTAAGCGGAATCGGTTTCTCCCTGACCCGTGTGTACACGGTGCCAGTGTTCGGTTAAAGGAGTAGAACTGGAACAGGGAACGATCGGAGAAATTCTGCCACCAATCGCGAGCGTCACGGTTTATAATTCGTCGCCCCCTACGAAAACTAGCATATTTCAGAAAAAGCCTATTTTAATTTGCCATTTTAAAGCACCAGAGTAAAATACATTCACTCAGGACTCGATAAAGTTCAAGTATGATTCGTATATTTTAAGTTTTTCTGATCTTGGGGAAATTTATTTGAGTCTGGTGCTTTAAAATGGCAAATGAAAATAGGCCTTGTCTGAAATGTGCTAGTCTTCGTAGGGAGCGACGAATTATAGTCATAGACTCTGCGCGCGCAAGTGTGATGGCATGATCGTGGCGGTGTGATGGCGTGATCGTGGCGGTGTGGTGGCGTAAAGGACTGTCTTAGACATACTGTCTCGTGTGCCGTGTGTCGTGTCGCCTAAAAAATTGTCCAACATCTAGCATACTCGTGACTCATTGCAATAGATTAACATATTCAAATTCTGCCATACATAACGAGTATGCTAGATGTTGGAGAACGATTTTGTTTAGTCGACACACGACACATAACACAGAATGGAGGCAGTCCTTAATGATGGATGCAGTCCTTAAACGTCGCAATCACGAGCGCCTGGGCCCTTTCTACATATATGTGTGTTCTGTCTATTCTAGACAACTTCTCTTTGTCTCTGTTTCTGTCTTACATAAACGGAACAGATCTATCTGTCTTTGTCGGGAACACACAGAACACACAGAACACACATGTAGAAAGGCCCCTACGCGCAACTGGCCTTAGGGCGCCAGTAAAATACTAACCTATAGTGATTACAATACCAACATAGCCTGGCGCTCTGAGTGCGCTTGCGCACAAGTAAAATAGTAGTGTTAGGCAATTTTGGATGGAGGAGGACGAGAAATAAACTCTTAAACCTAACATTAGATAGCACTTTATTCAACAAAATAAAAACGTACAAAATGGTCCAAATGACTTACTTATCGCCGTACATCGGTAGGTCGCGGAGAAAAAAAGAAAAGGAGCTGCTTCGATGTGGTAGTCGGTGAGAAAGTCTTGGCATTCGCGTGGCCCTCCTTCGACCGTCGGGCTCGTAGTGCTCGAGCTGCGGATGGCGAGCGAGCGAGAACTCCGCCGTGGCGCCGACCGCGCCGCCCTCCCCCTCTCCTCCTCTCCAGCCGAGAGGATCCAAACAAGATAAAAATGATGGACGCCCGCCTCGTTCTTGGAACGAAAGTTTAATCTGAAAATTAGACAGCTTCTAAAGGTCAGATCGCCGATCGTTCGCGACAACGGTCGCGCAATTAGCTGGGACCGTCCGGCGAAGGTGGGACCGAGGCTGGTAGTCGCACGATCTTCGTGATCGGCCTCGTGAATCCGTAGCTTGCAGTCCGCACTCTGACGACTCAAACTCGTCTATCATGTCCGGGGTAAGTCTTCAAGACTCGGGCAAGTGGCCATTTACCATGGTAGCCGAGCAGAGACAGGTCAATAACGACGGCAAAATCACCAACCGCTATGTTTTCGCGGGGGCGTGGCCATTTCACTCGCTGTTGCAAGGAGTTCAAGTATTGACCCAAGCGTGCCCAGAAGCGATCGCGCATCGCGTTCATCAGTTGCCAGTGGGTGACGTGGTCGAGATCAACGTCCGCAGCAATCGTATGTGGATGGGTGGTGAGGGGGCCACCTACCAAAAAATGGGCCGGGGTCAGCAGCTCCACATCGTCGAGGTCACCGGAGAGGGGACCTAGAGGGCGGCTGTTCAGGACCATCTCGATTTCGACAAGCAAGGTCGAAAACTCTTCATAGGTGAGCCTTCTCGATCCAGCGACTCGGTGGAGATGTCTTTTCATCGACTTGACGCCAGCCTCCCACAGTCCCCCGAAGTGAGGTGAGGAGGGCGGGATTGGCCGCTACTGAGTGCCGTCAGAGGCGAGTGAATCGGCAACTTTATCGAAGCTGAGCGAAGCCTCTCTCAACATTCGTCTGAGCTCGGCGTCTGCACCACGGAAGTTTGTGGCGTTGTCACTCCAGAACTCGGTGGGTCTCCGTCGGCGCCTTGAAAATCGACTGAGAGCCCCCATGAAGCTCGCAGTGGTAAGGTCGAAATGAGAGGAGATGGACGATCTTCCCTCCCCCGAGCTGCTGCCCTAATTGCATTTGGATATTTCTCTGTCCTTCCGTTGGTGTCAATAAAACTGCTTGTCCTTTGCTTCTTATTTTGATACACGTGCATCTTTATGGAGTTGTTGTCAACTTCTTTATGCGGTATCATTTACTTGAACAGGCTGTGGGTCGAGAGATCTAAGGTACGATGCACTTCTAGAGCTCTGCTTAAATTGTAGATCATCGCATTGATGAATTTACTCCTCAAATAGTATCTCATGATTTGCTCTAATATACTTCCATTTGTTTTTTGCATAAAGTGCTCTGTGTTGTAAGTAACTATCGAACCGTTATTGGGAAGTAAATAAGTTTCTCCAACGATGAATGTTGAGGATGTCTGTGACGTGATGAGTAGAGACAAAAATAAGAAACGCCTAAGATGAGGATACAGTGATGGATGAGTAGATCCAGTCAATGATGATAATAATACAGGCCTTCAATGCTGAGTTGTGTCAGGGATGAGTGTAGCCGAGAATGCGAACCAGTAAATGAGATAAGCCTTGTGGCTAGCTAAATGCAGCGAGCCAGTGAGAGATGCCACGTTATGAGCAGTACTGCATACACGGAGAAAATATTTGTGTAAAAATTATATTAAATTCTTGAAAAATTACCATCCTGTGTAGGGAACGCAGCCACAGACTGTAATAAGTAAGATATTTACTATTTAAGCCAATAAAAATTATAATACAAAAGTGAAAAATTACTATTCTAGTATGGTAAAAATTGTAATTCATAAATTTTACTGCAGGAACTATAGTAAATTTTCTTATTCGCGTAAGAATTTTTCCTGTACAGATACGGAGACTTTACAAGTCCGGATAGCAATTTTCACAGGCAATATATATAGCACACATGAGGCACGCAACACGTGTGCGCGACATAACCTGCAACGGCGTCCTGAAATGACCAACAACAAACATAGATTTAGCATAATGCACAACGTAAGGCAAGCTAGTCGATTTATAAATAATTGTACTAATTGTTTAAACCAAATTAATTATTACAATTATTTCGAAAATGAATAAGTAATGATTATGCTAATGGCCGTATGCTGTAACATATGTAGACGATTCGGAGCACCTCGCGTATGTGTACTTCGATGGCGCAGTCGGTAAGCAATTGGATTACAACGCGGCAGGTCGAGGTTCGATTCCCGTCTCCGCGGAAGAATTATTTCAGTTTTTAATTTAAATAATTTTCATTAATAGTTCAATTTGTTTGAAATTATAATCGCAATATAAAATTAAAAAAAAAAAATCGCGATATAAAATTAAAAAAAAAGAAATCAACGGCAAACTAAAATTTTTTTCGTGAATCTTTATTTACATGGAAATTACTAGATTGTCTTATAACAATTCCTATATTGACGGTCTGTGAAGTTACTATACAAATCTAGTAAATTTTATATTTTATTTTATCTAGTAAAATTTAAAAACTCATCAAGATTACCATATGGGTTATAAAAAATATAAATTGTCAGTCTGTGGCTGCGTTCCCTACACAAAATGGTAATTTTTACAGAAACTTATTATAATTTTTACACTAATATTTTCTCCGTGTATGAAAAATACTGCTGTACGAAAATTGATAAGTTATCCTCTGAGACTGTGCCCTATGGAATGTTCATGTTGAGAATGAGAGAACCAAACTTGAGTTTATCCGACTTGAGAATAGGCAAAAGTGCGCACTGAGTTTCTGAGCGGGAGGGTATGCCGTGTGAGAAATACAAGCGGCCGCATGGTGAGCACGCTGTACAGACGTTGAGAGAGTGAGAGAGAGCACATCCGTCTTCTTCGCTTTGAACGTGTCATCGAGGCGTATATGTCAAATCAGTGTCTCTCTCATTTACATGTGTAAAAGTGAGAAAGACAGCATGAGTTTTTGCTATACTCGGCTAATCAGTGTAACGATTCTGCTGTTTCATAGAGAACACCTGATTAGAGATGCCGTCGTGCGATCGCCTGCTGAGTTATCCTTAAATCGCGCCACCGCGAGAAATTCAAAATATAGATAATTCCTAAACACATGGCAATCTCATAAGCCGCCAAATCAGAAATTATTCGTGTGATTAGTTTAATTAGGCGTGGTGAATGAGGTTAGTTGACGGTGTTGCGCAGTCTTAACAGCGTAGCCAATTTTTGTTTAAGCTGCTGGTATGCCAAAAACACGATTAGAAAAATAAAATATATGGCAATCTCAAGAGCCACCGGAGCAGAATCTTTTTGCATTTTAGGGGTGGCGAGTGAGATTAGTTGATGGCGTTCCACAGTCTTTAAAGCAATGCTAATTTTTTTCTAGGCTCCTGGCATACCGAAAACTCGATTCTAAAAATAAAATTCATGGCAATGCCAGAAGCCGCTGGAATAGAATTTTTTCGCATTAGGGGTAATGGTGTATCAGGTTAGTTGATGGGGTTACACAGTTTCTAAAGCATTGCCAATTTTTTTCTACGCTCCTGTCATAACGAAATCTCGATTTCAAAAATAAAATTTATGGCCATCTCAAAAGCCGCCAAAATAGTATTTTTTCGTTTTTGGGGGGTCGTGGAAGAGGGTAGTTGATGGTGCTTCGCAGTCTTTGAAGCGTCGCCAATTTTTTCTAGACTCCTGGCATGCAAAAACTCGATTCCAAAAAAGAAATTTATGGCAACCTTAATAACCTACGAAATAGAATATTTTCGCGATTTTGGGGGTGAGTGTGGGTGTATGAGGATGTTGTAGTCTTCGAAGCGTTTGCAATTTTTTTTAGGCTGCTGGCATACTAGAATCTCGATTCTAAAAGTAAACTGTATGACAATTTCAAAAACTTCTTCGAAAGCTTCTTTTGATCCGAATTAACTTTAAAATTAACTTTAAAATAGATTTAATAACTATCTTAATGTGAATAATGTATTGAAATTTTTTTTTTTTTTTTTTTTTAATTGGTTATTTAGCGTCGCATCCTCTGTTAGGGTATTAGCGACGTGTTATAACTATTAAAAAACTCTTATTTGATACTGTAGGCGGTTGAACTTTAGGTTTGGCGGCCATGAGTTCGAACCCCGCCACTGAAAAAATCAGTAGACATTTTTTCGGAAAAACGTCTCCAGAGATTTTACAGTGACGGGGATTCGAACCCACAACCTCCAGCAGCCTTGTCTTGGGAAGCTAAGTGCGGCGTTTACTATATGTAAACAAAACGACGTCTCAACTGCCTGAGCCACGGACTGCTCTTGCAAAATATTGATTATTATAATAGTTATTTTCTTAATGTTTAGGCATCAAGTTCCGATTCTTCATTTGACTCGTCGAAAAAAAAATGAAAGATCCAGGAAACACAAAATATACGTAATGAAACATTTTTATAAAGCAATAAAATATCAGAAGATTTTGTTATCAGCCCTAACATATAAAAACTATGTATGTTATATAAATTTCAGACTGAACCAAACGAATTCGATGACGAAGAGATTGACGTAGACAAATCAAAATTAAGAAGATGCTGTCGCTCTAGCGTACAGTCTTTTACGTCTGATGTGCTATCTTACGTATTTACTGAGCAGGAGCTTGGCACTTCAAGCGTCTCTGGCAAGGCCAGTAATTTTAATAAAAATGTACCAGCTAAGCCAGCGCTTGATGCAAAGAGACTTGATGCTGTTCAAAGTAAAGTTCATATAGAATCTCGTACTGCTTTCTCAATGAGTGTGTATGCATGTGTGTGTACGTGTTGTGAGATTTTTGACCTATCTGAAACAGGTTTCATAACTTCACCTGGCAGTAACTTGTTGACAAGTGGGCTCAGCGAGGAAACGAAAGTTACAGTCACCTAGTATAACAATATCACATGGACGCACTACCCTTCTGTGATTTCATAGATACGGAAACGCCACACCCCCATGTCTAAAAACTGTAACGCGTATGTCAGTTTTTTTAATTCTTGTCTCGGGTAGCAAGTAACGTTATATAGCATTTACAACTCAGAAATCAGATAATTAACACAAGTCAACTTACTGCTGGGTATGAGAAAATCATATGAGGTGTTTCACGTCAACCCTCCAAGCGAATCTTGCAGTTTTTAACTCGTGTTTGAAGGTTAAAATGTACCTAAAACATAATGATCAATTAATTACGATGTATTTTTTCTCAGTTTTCTGACGGTATTATCCGTTTTTCGAAATTTGTTTAATTTGACATTGGAAAAACTTAAAACGTGCTTATAATTCATATATCTATAGAGAAAAAACTTAAAACGTGCTTATAGTTCATCAAACCCTTCTCTCGCCGCCACACCAAACACGAAATTAAAGCTCTGTAGTGTGCCGTGATATTAATGCGGATCCCTTGTGTTCTTATCTCTCTACTATCTGCTTAATAAAGTGTAATACATTACACTCAATTATTTTTTTCTTACTAATACAAAATATAATGTACCATAATGTCAAGCACATAGTACATATTGCAGATCTTTTCTTCGCACCATCACATCACTGGATTTAAAATTTTCTTCTTAGCCTCTCATTGTCCATTTATATTTATAATATTTCTTCATCCGACTACTTGCTTTTATTCATGCTCAATTTCATTTAGCCTCGGGCTTACCGCGAGCGAAAAAGGATGCGAACGCTCTGAAGTTAGGTATGCGGTACGGCATAGAGCTCTCAAGGCTCTGAAATGATCCATTTGGTAGGGCATGCAGCTCTGAATTTTATGAAATTGGATATTCGGTACGGGACAGAATAATCGAGGGACCAAACCTGCCTTAAGCCAGTTATTTTTTTAATAGCCAGGAATCTTTCGTGAATGCTTCATGAATCTTTCGTGAATCTTTCATGGAAGCTTTCCTTAAATTTTCACACTGAAGTTCCCAAGGAAGCTTTATAGAATATATTGCAAAAGCTACCAGTAAGTTTTACATGAAATAAAAATTTTTGTCTTCCAAGGAACTTCTTGTTATCTTCCAGGAATCTTCTATAAAAGTTTCCAGTAATCATTTTTTGTAAGGTTTCATGTAAACTTTTTGGAAGCTTCCATAATGCTTTCATGAAATATTTCATAGTAAGTAATTTGGAACATTTTCTGGTAGCTTCTAGGAATCTTTCTGAAAGCTTAGTCAGAAAACTTCAAATGTAATCGTTTTAGAAGTATTAGTAAGTTTCCCGAAAGGTTCTGTAATCCTTCCGCTGTAAGCTTCCTTGGAACTTTCTTCCGGAACCTTCCATGCTATGTGGGTATAGCTTCCAAAAGAAGGGAATGTATTCCCAGAGATGTATTCCAAAAGTTTCCAGTAAGTGTTATATGTAATTTAATATTTTGGTCTTCTCACAAACTTTATTTTAGATTCGAAGAACCTTTCATGAAGCTTCCAGTCTAGCTTCTATAATCGTTTATGTAACCTTCCTGGAAGCCTTCTCGTAATATTTCAGTGTTTTACTTTTGAAACCTTTTAATTAGTCTTTTCTAAAGCTTCCTGTTAGCTCCCTAAGACTGTTAAGCCGGCACCTTCTTCGAAGCTTTCTTTACAATTGTTGAGATGAGGGGGTGGATGTGAACAATAACTTGTCTTTAAATACTTTAGTACGAATGGTATTTATTAAAGGAT
>JAYJLV010048562.1:0-20631 GCA_036873485.1 Torymus texanus
AGTAAAAATTGAGTTTTCTTTTGGTGCGCTCATTGACCCAGCTCCACAAAAAATCTAGGCGTACAGCTACAGTATGTGGAAATGTCACCCAACTTGTTTTGGAGTGGGATTAGCTATCATTTTCTTTAAAAAAATTGTAATATCATCAATTTCATGAAAAATGGGATTTTGATGCTCATTATTTTCTTTGGTTCGCCACTATGATACATACTACATTTGCGAAAAAATATGAAAAATTTCTATTTTAGCCCTTTGCAAAAATAAGTCTTCCCAAATTTGGTGTTCACGGGCATAAAATACTTATGCGAGGTCTCTAGAAGACATCCGTATGGTTAGCATAAGTGGTAACCCAAAAAAAAAAATTTTTTTTAGCTCTTAAAAGCCGATTTTTTAATAGAATTCGACACATATATTGTACACACACACACACGCACACGCACACGCACACACACACATACAAATAAATAAATAAATAAATATGGAAATAGTATTTTTTAAATGAATTATTTCGTTTCTATACTCAATTTTAAATAGCAGTACATTAGATAATTGAAGTAAATATTTCTTCCTCCTCTAGAAAGCTTTTGTGATAAAAACAATTTTTGAGAAGATATATTAGAGATGTTATTTAGCAAAATTTTAATCGAAATACGCTACTTTTAGAATGTCCATATGAATTTGAATATGTATGTCCGTATACGCTGGTATCTCATAAACTACTCAACTAATTTTAACAGCACATAACTCATTTTTTTGACCTCATTATAACTAATTTATAAATGTTTTAACCTTTCATTTATCTCGTTATTTCAACATTTCTAAGACGTGCGAGTTCTATTAGGACTAATAAGAAAACTTGAAACTATATCATTAAAAGATTTGATATTGGTGTAAATTTTTATTTGTATTTTATATATTATTTTTTTTGCCACTAGACAAGCTTTGATGTGATACAATTAATTAATGACATGAAAAAGTAGAAAAACTACGTGTCTATGTAATGGCTCCGATTTAATTAAAGTTATTGTAAACGGAAAGGTGTAAAAATTCTCATGATTATATTAATGGGCTAACATTCAGAAATAGTACGTTATGAACAGTAATAATAAGAAAATAAATCTATTATAATGTAAAATAAGTTAAAACAAATATTTTAAATATTTAAAAATTATATTAAATATACATTTTTTAACTTTCTAAGAAATTTTTCATATAATTTAAGCAAATGATATATCAGGTCATTATTAAATCTTATACCATAAGTTTTAAGATTAACTCTATTTATTAAAAGCTCTGTGATAATATATTAATTTTCATTGTTTTTAGAGGATCAAATGGTTTAAAAGCAATATTCTTTTTTAACATTCGGTAATTAAGTTAAAGAATTTTTTCTTTATAACTTATTTTCTAGTTGATTGAAGTTTTTAATTTGTTATTGTCATTTATTGGTAATGTTTATTACCTTAGATATCAGCACGTTTCAATTTTCAAAATTACTTTTTTCTATCATCTACATTCAGAAATACTATCTACTGACATTCAAGGGATATTTACCACGAAATCAAAAATATGTAACGAGGGAGATCTAAAGACTTATTTAAAAGTCTGCACTTAGAAGTGCACCAGTAATGTCTCGTTGATAGTGAATTCGAAAATAGGAATTTATTACATACATATACAGTTAAATCATACTACCAAACTTATAATCACCAATTCTAAAATTGATTTAACTTTGTTTTTGTATCTTATAAATATCAAGATCCATTTTCTTTGTGAAATTATAAATAAAATATGAATGAACACGTGGCGTACATTATCTTTTTTGGGAATAAAAATGTCTGTTAGACATAGGCAGAATAATGTGACAAAATTTATAAATAGAAAAAAAGGAATATCGACTTGAACTAACATATAAAGTGAAATAAAGAATGAAACGTAATCAATGCCGGAATTATAAGGCTATAAGTAACCCACGCATCACAAAAGTAAATTTCCTTCACAAAAACTCTCTCTCCTTGACTCGCCACATTCTACACTGTAAAAAAAACGAACTCCTCGCTCTCGCCTGACCATTCCGCGTGAATATCCACTCGATCTCGTGCCTCGCGTGTGCTATACGCCGCTTTCACGTGTCCCGCGCGCTCGCGCGGCTGGTCTATCAACGTTTCCCACTTCCTTTCTGAAAATGTCCCGCTTACTTCGTCCTCAAGATACTACACAGTCGGATGGGTGAATATATGTGCCCGCTTATAAACGCGTATATACACAAGGCGGAGTGGAGTGTCGGGTATAGAGAGTAGCGTCGCCGCTGACGCAAGTGCGGATGAGAGTTCGCCATTATGCTCATAAAGAGTGTTTAATACGACTTTTATTTTCTACGAGAATATGGCTACGATCTTGCTAAATCTGTGCAGTATCAGTAATTGAAATGATTTGGAGAGAAAATGGACTGTGAACTATCCAATGGATTCCTTGATTACAAATATACATTTATTGCTTCCTCATAGAGAAGTTTTGTAACGGTGAAAAAAATTTTTGAGACAAAAAATTTTTAAAATGATATTTTAAGGCGAACAGAGTCTTATAGTCTTTCCGTACAAAATAAAGTGTTAAACTTTAAATATTGGCATTAAAAATTAATTAAAAGAATCAGTAAATTAAGTTTGAGGAAACTACGTGCCAATGAATTGGCAGCGGTTTTTTTATATGGATTCCTGTCCTGTACATACTTACAATCTTATAATTCTAATAGAATCAGAAAAAAAATGATACTTATACAGATTATTTTGGAGTAAATTATTCTAATACATTTTTAAAAATGTCGACTATTCAAAGATATAATAATAATGAACGTATCATGAAGAACTGGAGTAAGAAGAGTTAGGTTTCTATCTCTTCGCTCTAATACTTTTGAATTATGTATTTAAATAAAATCGTTTTCACTAGAATTTTGGATGGATTTCTAGTATAACTATAAAGTTGTATATTATCAAAATGAAGAAAATACGATTGTTAGTTTCTTGACTTTTGCTTCGGTCAGCTGAATAATTAATATAATATTTACAAAATGAAGATATATGTATTTATAATAAATATCGTATAGAGTTTAGAAAATTTTTTTTTGGAAAGTATTCGAGAAGTCAAACTCTCAAAAACCACAGAGATAAGTACCAGATAGAAATTGTGGACTTGTCATATAACTGCAAATCAAAGAGTCTGCAAAATGAAGATACGATTGTGAGTTTCTTGATTTTTGCATCGGTCAGCTGAATAATTAATATAATATTTACAAAATGAAGATATATGTACTTTTAGTGACTCAAAAATACAACATTAGCAATTTGACAATTAGTCACTTTTTAAGCTTTTGTAATTATTAGATATGCAAGCTTGTCGAGGAACATCAATATTTAAAATATTACTGAAGTCAGGGATTTGCCTATTTATAAATTTCTCATAAAATTTGAATAAAATCAACAAATATATATCTGTGGCTTCCCGAAATAACCGAATAAGTCCACATTTCGAGTTTCCGAGAAAAACGGGTTTTAATGTTCAAACTCGGGAGAAACGAGATGAGTCGCAATACTTGACTAGTCAATTGACACATTCAAAACACATATTTACACGTTGGTTTGAGCAGGTTATAGATTTTCTGATGCGTTAAAAACGAGTAAGAACTCACATATATGGACTTACCCGGTTATTCCGCGAACTGTGAACTTATCTGATAGTGTGGTTCACATTTATTTTGGAGCGTATTTCTTTAATTTAATTATGAAACGGATCAATAAATTACAAAATTAGCAATTCTTTAATGAATTCTTCTAACTTATTCAAGAAATTTCTATATTTCTGACATTTCTAGTTTTACGACCATTGGTATTGTATTTGTATTGTACTAATTTTGTAAAATTTTAAAATGTTTATAATTTGAAAGGATATAGAAATTTTTTAAATAAACAGATAAATATATATTAGCCATCATATTCATATTAAATTTGAATAGATAAAATAAATTATAACTACGATAAACGAAAAAAATAATGGACTTATCCGGTTATTCTGGGCATAAAATTTGAAAAGTGGACTTGTCTGGTTACGTTTCGAGTGAATTGTAGCTTTATTACGGCAATATTTTTACTACTACTGAAAGTGGTAAATGAAAAAGGCATATTTGAAGATACGAAATCCGGTGTTATCTCAATTTTCAAAGAAAGTGGACTTATTCGGTTATTCCGGGAAGCCACATATATATATATATATACACACACATATTACAACAGCTTACTCATGTACATTTTATTTATTATTTTATTTATATTATTATATGAGGGGAAAAAGTTTTGATACACTAGTAAAGTCAATAGAAACGTACAGAATCGAATCTTTTTGTTGAACTGTATACATGAAAAATGCTATATTAATACTCTTTACTTATTTGATAAAAGTACTATAGGAAAACAACTAACAAGTCTAGAATTTTCTTGCACAATAATGCAGTATGTACAGATAAAAAGTGGATTTTAAGAACTGGAGCGCCTTGAAAAAGAATCTCTTCGACTCCTTCATCAGCTACAATATTCTCCACAAAAGATCGAGAAGAAGCACAGATCACAATCCGAGTTCCAGGTGGCAGTGCTGCCTTACCATAAATATATATATACTAGTGGGGCTTTGCCCCCCTGCTCGCTCCGCTCGCCAACCCCCTACTTATCAAACTAATTGAACAACAATTTTTTTTAAACTAAAATGTAAGGTGAAAATTTTTAAGAAATTTTACCGATGAAACTTAATGATTAAGTGTAAAATTCTCTATATATACGAGTATATATATATCCATTCTTAATGATAATCGCGCGTGGCGAACAAGAGAAAGGAAAAATCGAGGCATCGCTGGCCCCAACGTGTCGGTCCATGCCGCTCGTCCACCAATGCGCTCCCACTTGCCGATCCCGCGTATTATACATGTATAGGTACGCGCCGCCAGCAGCGTGAGCCAGCACACGGTTGAGCCTCAACGCGGCATCGGTTCGCCGCTCAGTGCCAGCCATCGCCTCGTGACGTTCGGTCGCGCGCTCAGCCGCGAGTTAAGAAGCTCTCACCTCGCACGAGAGAGCTGCAGATCGTCGTCGTGAGTTATATACACGCGTAAGGATGTCTCGAAGGCGATAGGCCAACGAGAACAGCAGCACTGCGGTGTGACAAAATTTACGTGAACTGACCGTCCACGGCACTGGAATCGCCGACAGGACTTTTTCCACGCTCGATCCGGGCACGCACAGGTGAGTTCCTTTCTTTCTTCGTAGCGTGAGCTCTCGAGCGAAGAGTCGAGCTGTGGCGAGATCGCGAATCAATGGCTGTTTGTTGATTATTGGATCGGGACTCGGAGAGTTGCTTTTTACTGATCGCGATTGTGCACCGTTTTCTTTCCGTTGGAAAAAAGTTTTCCTTCCGTTGGCAATGTCTGGAATCGATGAAGATTTTTTCGTATATAGAAAAAGGATTATATGGATACGTTTATAAAATTAGTAGATTCAAGTTACATCTTTTGTTTATTTATTTAGCATAACGATAATATCGATAACGCGTTTACAAATAAATTCACTAAATTATGACGTGATAACGTTTTTCTGGCAAGTATAGTTAAACATATAAATAAAATTATCTATGCATTTTTAAGAATTATCTATGCAAAAAAAAGAACATAAAAATCTAATTTGTTTTTCTATAGCTTTGACTAAATTACACATTACATAAGGATTCAGTTTTTATTATCAAAATTTTTTCTTCAATCATCTTTATAGGTCTTATCATTAAGAAGCGATTAAATTTTTTTAAAACAAAAATGAATATACAAGAGTTAGCATTTTTCTTGGTTGTAAACAAATGCAATATTTACACGTGACATTAGACGATTTATGCATGTGTATAATTTTGCGGCATTACCGAAATCAGCCTTTGTTATTTGTTATGCTTTTTGTTTGTGGACAAGAAAGAAAGTGGATCTCCGCTGGAAGCGCAATGTTGACGGACGACTTTCGAAATTCGTCGATTCGGTGATTCGCTCATTGCACAGCAACGTGCTGTACGTAGAGGCTTTTAGAAAGGCTTTCTTGGCCTCCTGAAGTGTTTTTTTACTTGTGCTCGCGCACGCGGTAATTTCCTTTTTTTATTTTTTACTTTCTTCGTGAAAGGTCTACACCTCATCTGTTCGGTTTTTTTACTTCGCATGGACCAGTTTATTCAACGTGTATCTTCCTCGGTGAAAAACATTAAAAAAATAATTAGGTAGCAGCTTTTATGCCTGACCAATTTGACAAAAAAGAAAGTAAAAACTTGTTGCATCCAGGTTTCAAGTCACAATGTCCAAGTTATTCAAATGTATTTAAATCTGTTTGGTTATGCTCTACAGGCATATAGATAAATGTGGTCGTACTTCACAAACCCTGGAATACTCAACTTTTTTTCTTATTAACCTATAGTAATGTGATAATGAGACTTGAATATATATACATAATACTACATTTCAATCAAAGAGTGTGGAGGTTTTTTGTTGCCGTGGCTTTAGCGACCTTTGAAGCATCAATTCCATGAAATATACATATCTGTTGGCAGGATGCATTAGAAAAAATTGATGTTGTGCAATGTAGGCTCTTATCAATTTTGCTTAAATCAACTTAACCAGTACCGGATACAAATACAATTTGTATCCGGTCTTTTTAACGATGGTCTACATCCTATAAATAAATCAATTGTATCAATTCATTTTTATAATTAACATTGGAATTATTTCAAAATTTAATTAAGGAAATTTTATTTCGTGATTAATTTCTTTCAAATATGTGATTTGTTATCGTCAAGTTAATGAAAACTTGGCCATTCTAGACTTATTTAATTAATCCAATCAAGCATGAAAATGATATCCGAATGTAGATCACTTTTTTACCAAGATAAGATCATCATAAGAAGATGATTTTCTTTTAAAAGTATAATAAAAATATTAACAAATTTACGCTGGTACAAAATAAAAATTGCTATATTTATAATAAACATCGTATAAAGTATAGAAAATTTTCTTCTGAAAAGTAAGTTTTAGAGAAATCAAACTCTCAAAAACCACAGAGATAAGTACCAAATAGAAATCGCGGACTGGTCATATAACTGCAATTCAAAGAGTCTGCAAACAAAGAGAAAACGTGAAATTATTCTGTTCGAATTTATTTTGTCATTTTCAATTTCTATTTGCGTGGTACTAAACTAATTACATGCTTTTATAAATTGATTAAAATATTTATTTTTTTAATAATAAATTATCGTAAATGTATATTCAAGCATAGAACATTATACATGATTTTTATCGAGTATTAGGTACAGTGAATTGTGGGAAGAAATATTATGCAACAAAGTTATTTGACTATCATAAGAAGAATATGTGAACACAGTAGTTATTATACAAATCATGAATAACAAATAATGACATTACAATGTACAATTACGTAATAATCAATTATATGTTTGAGTATGATATCTGAAAGTTAATTGGATAAAAATACCGGAAGATGAATTTGCACACGCAAACCAAATTCAATTGATGCATATTATTTGAATAACATTTTTAAGATTCTTTGAAATGACGGTTATTAAAAGTCTTCTTTTTACAAGATTAACAAATACATTGAAATGTCTATTGATTATCACAGTTTGACATACACATGCGCGCGCACATACACACAGTCAGATAAATTAAATTACTACACTTTTATTCTCAAGTATTTTCAACTCGTTATTTTACACGTGGAAAATTTTTAGTACGATTATCAATTTCTTATGAATAGCTTATATTCTGGAATCTACCCGGGAAGTTTATATGTATTACAATTTCAAATGATTACCCTTGAAATAATGTTTTATTTTCATTGTTAACAATTGTTAAAACTTTTCAACAGCCGTCAGAATTTGAGCGTCCTCGATAATCAATTTACTTTTAATTTCAATCGTGTGCTATTTACACATGCACGCGAGAGACTTTCGCGGTCAAAGAAACGTACGCAGCTCATAAGTAGATAAAGTAGTTGTCGCTAGTCTGATCGACCTGTCGTCAACAATACATGTATACATGTCCCGAACGTCCACTGCCGTCGGTGGCTCTCCCGACGGATATAAAGGCCTTTGTCAAGGCCGGTCTTTGCACACCGCGTGTCGCGCAGCAGCAGCAGCAGCAGCGACCGCGGCACTGCAGCATTGCGCGTTGCTTATATATTATATGATTACCAGTTGGAACGCGGCTACCGCTGCGGCCGGCCACCAACATCGCTCGATTTTACATATTTTTTGTTGCCATTCGCAACCGTAGCTTTGGCCGTAAGTACTTTTAGATTCTCTCAGTATAATCTTGTATTTGTTTATCAAATAAAACAAAGATTAATAAAATTTCTATTTAAAATCAAGTAATTTCAATTTGTACCTTTAAAATAGTTCAGATGTCAAATTTTAACGTATGAGTTACGCTCATCTTCCGTGCAGTTGTTCACACTCTAGAACATTGCCAAAACCATCAATTACAAAGGAATATATTCTTAGCAACCATTTGTTTTCTTTGAGACGCCTGCGCAAGAGTTCGCTCAATGAGCGCAATTTTACATTTCCAACGGAAGCGTTACGGGGCTCATTATAAAGTGAGTAAATCTCATCTAGAATTTGCAGAAAATAGCGGCGTCGAACGGCGGATTAAAGCGAGTTCCGTTTCGCGTGCGCTTCTCTCCCTCGCGTGTATAGGATGTATATAGATATACAAACATAGGTACACGCCGTCCCGTTTCCTCAAAACTTTCTCGTCCTTACTGTACGAGTTTATATAGCAGCAGAGATCATAGCGCAAGCGTGCGCAGGTGAGAGTGAATGGAAAACTTGCCGCTACAAGCGCCGAGAGAGGGAGAGAAACTTCCTTTTCTCGCTTCGGTCTACTGCTGATTTTTGCCCATGTTTGCTTCGGAGTTAGGAAATCAATCGGTGTAATGTGAATATTTCCGAAATATTCGTATATACGATCCAGTATGCATTAACGTTTGTAATGCATGAATTTCTATACAAGCATGTGCTATTCTTTCTTTTCTACGTAACTCGCTTTGATTGTATACGTAATTTTTCAGGAAATTTCACTTGCCTACTTTATAAAACTGTCAAGGATGGCATAATCAAATTACGCGGTTAGGACACAGGTTTTGTGCAATTCATAATTTACATCAATTTACTCACTTTTGTTGAATTTACAGATGTTTGTAAAACATTTGTATGAACAATTTTAGTAATATTACTCGGTTCATATTAAAAGAAAATTCATTTATATACGTTGATTAAATTAACATTTCTATAGAATTAGATTGATGAAAAAATTATGAGATTTGTGATTCTAAATGCTACAATATTAAACATTGAACTTTATTTGCAATTTCTAAATCATGAAGATAGTGAAAATATTATAGCACTGTCAAAGTCATACGTTAAGTTTAAAGCAATTAATGAATAAAAAGTGTACGCTTAATTTTTTACTAAGAAGTCGTTTATGTTATGTAAGTAATACCATAATTCTAATTTGAATTGTAAATTTATTATGTTATTATAACAAATTTATAAATAGAAATTGATCGTCATTAACAAATTCAATTTTAAAAAATTAAAGTTTTTTTAATTATCCATAGTAACAAATTTTGAATTTTCTCCAGAACCAAACAAGTAGTTTATTTTTTTTATGCTGCATTCAAATTAAATTAATCAACTTAAATATGTATATAGTGGATTAAAAAGTGTGAAATATGTCGATTAGTTATTTAAATTATCATAATTAAAGTAAAATTCGCCAAGAATGAACAAGGAAGATAATCTACCTAAGATTTCTTCCGGTACGGGAAATTCAACTTTCGACGCAGGCGATAAAATCATTTCCGCCTTGTCTAATGCCTACAGCTATGAGTACACGGATTTCTATAATAAAAAATATCAAATGCAGTTTGTAAAATATATTTATTCATGATGAACACAAAAACTTGTGTGCAATTACTTATTGTGTAGGTGGTAAATGGAAGCCTCTATCACTTTCTCAAAGCTCTCGCGTGGCCATTCGAATATTTAAATGTTCGACTTGAATGCTTGATAGCTTAAGGCAGGCCAATGACCTTAATCGGTACACTTTATCAATAAGGTTTTCAAGTGCGTCTTAACGCTTCTTCTTACGACTAATTGAATCAGTTGGGAAAAACAAGTTACTCAAAAGATATACAGATATGAAATAATATTTAACATATAACAAACATCATTTCAAAGAAAAAAAGAAAAATCATCTAATTCGATAAAAGTATTTTATTCTATCTACAAACAGTTGTACTCATTTCTAATTCGAGGACATGATAATTTTCTGGTTTTGATTAGTTTTATAATCTATTTTCTACTATAGCTCAAAGTCATTAGCATACTAGTTTTAATCGATCGTGAGTTTTGCAAATTACCTTCCGAAGACTCATTTGTAAAGTATCATAGACGAATCTGTGCTGAAATACAAACACAATACTGAAGCGTGTGACTAAAATTTTTGTTAAGCGTATGTTGAAATGATTGCAGGTGCGTAGCTGTACACGGCCTATCAATGATGAAAATACTGGCAGGTGTCGAGCAAGTCTCTGACGACGCAATACTTGAGAAGCACAATGGTCACCACGCGCTTAACAACAATTCACACGAGAAGTCCAAGACGTCCGATGAGAAGGAGACCGACAATGCGCACGGGGGCCATGTAAGTAACTCACAGCACAAACTAAATTATACAAGTAAATGACAACATTTTTCCACAAGTCGTTTCCACTTTTTTGAGTAATCAACTGGAAATATTGTCAGCAATAACCAGTTCTACTGTGGGAATATGAGGTTGTTAAATACGAGATAAATAAATTATTTTTTTTTTTAATGTTCAATGCATGTATAAAATAAATATAACATAATGATTAAATATTGGTATGAGCAGTATTGAATTTTGAATTCATATACGTGATCGATCAATAATGTAATCTCGTAAGGTGCTATACATACATAATCAGTCATGCATTCATATGTGACAATGAAATTTAATCTTCTAATTGATTAAATACGGGAAATACCTATACATATAAACTATACATATATAACGAGCATTTTAAAAAAATAAAAATAAAAATATTCATGTAGGGTTTACAGTAATATTTAAACACAATTACTAGACTAGACATTTTAAAATTGAGTAGTTATACAGTGGTGGTATCTAAGAAAACGTTACCTAAATACATTTCTCGATTTCACAAGTTGCACACATCAATCTAAATTTTATAAGTGTATATTTCAAACGTATAATTCATGCACCTCGCAAACTATACTCTGATAACATGTTTCCTCGAAATCGTACACGCTTTTTAGCACGCCAGTATAATAATTTCTTGCTCAAAAATTCTGGAGCTTATAAGGAGAGATTAATAATATATAATTAAATCGAAATATTATTTTAAATGATAAGTAAAGAAAATAGAATGCTATCAAATTATCAATAAGACATTATTTGTGTTTCATATCAATTTTCTTTTTATACCTCAATCAGTTAATTATTAATATTTGAAAAAAAAATACTACTTAAAATTTTTTTCATTTCAGTAAGATAATTTTATTTTCCGGATATTTCGGAAGCAGCGCATATATGCGAAAGAGTATGTTGGAAATCAGTGTAACATACGAATAACTATCTTAGCTACGAGAGTAGCATTTTCTCCAATACGTTTCTCCTTGGGTAGAACTCTGGACACGCATCCATTATTTAGTGGGTTGCAACAGCTTCTAGCGTTACGCTTAGTACACTGAACCTCCTAATGATAAAAATAAATAAAGTGAATAGCTATTTGGGACAAAGTGTGCATATATTAATATTTTAATTGAAAATGATGTTCTATTTAAATTATCGATAGCTCTCATTATTATAGTTTTGGACATTTCTTCAATTAATTTAAATATTAAAAACTTATAGTAAAATTACTGGTTATAATGATGCTTATTATGTTGGTCATGTTGTTTTACTTAGGACCACACACATATATATATATATATATATGAAGTAAACTCAATAAAAGTTAAAATGACTCGAGTATTAAGTCAGCGAAAGTTTCTAAGTCATTCCATAGTGTTACAAGGTAGAATCTTCGGTAGTTGGCGAAGCCGCGGGGCAGGAGAAAGTGCGTATATAGTTTACTTCGGTGATTATACAAACATTTGCATATTTCAAGGTTCATGAAAGACCTTTCATCCAAATATAATATATACATAAAACGATAAAAAATGTTTCTACTATTATTTACAACATAATAGAAATTCCAATTATTTTTCTGATCTTTTTTGATAATTACAAATTTCTGTTAACATATTTTCATATATAACTTATGTATCTTATCAGGTTATTAAAACAACAATACATAAATGGATATATCTACTTTTCAATAGTTTCGATACTGTGTAGTTTTTGTAAGAGTTATTTGTACGAACCTTTGGACTCGTGTAATGTGTCTCCTATCTATAATATATTCATGTAATATCCGATGAATTTGTTTTTAAAGAGACTCATGGTAATTTATAGTTAAAGCTACCATTATTTAACTTACAAAGTTCTACATTTCTCGCTGTTAACAAGAAAAAGAATACGAGTTTCAAGAAACAATATAACCGAAGCTTTCCCCAAAAAAAAAAACGAGCAACAAAAAACAATGTTAAACTATAGCCTTTTCCTGTATACGAATTGCAAAAACATAACTTCCCGAGTTATAACTAGCGCTTCGGATGTGGGACATCGGCAATGACTTCCCGGCAAAGAAAGCGACTCTCCTCTGCAATAGGAAGAGTATAGTGCGCGCGATTCCGATTGGGGAGATGAATTTCCCTCCCGTGTAAAACATACCAGGCGCAGAAAAGAAGAGAGAAAGGGGGGGGGGATAGTGCGCCAAAGGCCCCCGAGGCTGTGGAACTTGACACAGAGCGGAGCCAGCGGGATTCGAGACTTGTCCCGTTGTGACCCACTTGCTATAATCTGTTTCTCTCTCTCTCTTCCTCTCTCTTTCTCTCTTCCTCTCTCTTTTCTTTCTTCCTCTCGCCGATGCACGTTTTTAAATTGTGCTTCGAGTCGCTTATATTATCCGTTCGGTTTCACGAGGAAAGCTAAGTCTCCTGTCGGCAGTCATTAAGGTCGCGTTGTCTTCAATCTCAAAAAGATGCTGCCGTTTGCGATGAACGCTGATACTTATCGACTTTTACCTCATGGATATACGGGATTTTTATGACGGGAGGAGTATAGGGATTTTCAAAGAGATAAGATGGTATTGCTTCCTGGTATATTATATAATTCTGGATAGCGCGCTTATCAGTTTTGCACTTTTTTTTTTTCAAAACAACTTTTTCATACTGTTTAATTAAGTCACCTCACTGTTGATGAATGAATTTGATTAATATATTATCTAAGTATTCAATGATCTTTTCAGTGTTGATGTTATATAAATAAAATAATACAATTTTAAAAACTGGTAAAAGTAAAAAGAAGACAAATAACATGTGAATAATGTGTTTCTGCACCTTGATATAATTGTTTTCATAAGGATCACGTTTTAATTTTATAGTTCAGCTTCATATTATAATTGCTCACTGTTGAACTGACTGTAATCACACATTTATCACTTTATGATGAATGCCATTTATAAATTAAACTTCTTTTAGAGGTATCAAGTTCTTACGTTTTAAAAATGTTTGCTTAAAAAGTTTAAATAGTTTAAATATCTATCACATTAGTAATGAATTTTTAAACAGTTTCGGACATAACAACAAATTTTCTACAATGAAATATTATTATTTACCTGATTGACTTATATATAGCGTAAAAGTTATTTTTTAGTATTATTAATTTCTGAGAAATATTATTTAAAGTCTTAGTTATTTTTATTCAAGTACAGGGATGTACTTGAATATATCGTCGTTTTTTTATTGATTGTATAATACTGTACTAAAATACAGTAATACTTTTACAAAACTATCTGTATTCGACACTGTTCCAAAAAATTAAATTCCATAAAATGCTTCCTTACGCATAATAGCAGATAATCTATCTCGGAATGAATAAAATTTCCGCACTATATGTTAGTATCCGAGCACTTTCCTGTACAGATTGTCGATTACCGCGATTCTGCGTTCCAAGAAATTACGCTATATGTACATTTACAAAATAAAATATCATATGCATTGACGTCGTTGACATAAAAGAAATAACATCTTCATACTGCACAGGGGCACATGAAAAAGTATGTTTTTGATGGCAAGCGAAAGCTGCTGAATCGTTAGCACGTGGTCTCTTTCTGATTTCCTTAGAAGCAAGTATATTTACGTATTCATTATTCGCTGCGTCAGACTTACTAACTACCATAGAAAAGATATTCATATAAGTACGTCAGAGTTATGCATTTCGCAACTTTTCAGAGGCAAATCTACACATAGAAGAGAGTTTTTGTCGATCGATTTATCAGGGTATGGCTAAAAAATTTAATCATCTTTGTCTTTCGATAAAATTGTCTGGTTGCGATACAAAGTTCATTACTACGTTTGTTATAGAGAAAATATATACCTATATTTATTGGCCAAACATACCTTTGTTACCTTATCCTTTCAGTCAAAAAATTATCCAAATTACTTCAAGGAAAATTAAAAGTAAATTATTAATTGTTAGGTTAAATACAAAGGAAACAAACACAAGTATTCGACAAACTAGTCTAATGTTTGCTATAACTGGTTTTTCTATTTTTAAAAATAATTTTGATGATTGTCTTCCAAACTTAAATAACTAAAAATTTAAAGTTGCCTTTAGTGTCATTATAATATAATTATAAAAATATGACTGTAACAATAGAACTGCAACAGTATTTAATTTCGTTAACTAACAAAAACAAAGTCACCTTTTAACATTCGAATTCGAGTGAAAGTTTTCTTGGCACGGTACATGCTAAACATACTCGCATATTATTCTTCAATATATATGATAACACCTTATAAGAGAAAGGAAAGTTTATCCGCAGAGAGTGTCGAGTTTTAAGCTTCTACTTCGCAGCAACGTGCACTATCGTTGCTGCTTCCACTTCAGCGTTTGGCATTTTACTTTCAAATTTTCCATTTTATCCTCCAGAAATTTATTTCTCGAAATTCAAAGTCTTACGCGTGAAAACGAAACGAATACTCGAAATATCGCTTATTTTGCGTGTCCCGTGCAAAAGATATATACATAGCTGCGTGCAAAACGGTTGGTTTATCGGTTGCGAAAATTGCGAGTAGCATGCACCTCACGCGCAATTATATACGCAAGCTGCACGTCGATCTGTTTACGCCGTCCAGCACGACGGCTTTATCCGCGCGCGTACGCAAGTGTGCGAGCTAACGGGCAGCTGGCGAACGCTTTCAAAGTTATATCTCCTGTGGCCAACAAGGTCAGGATACTGAGAGGATTTCACTTGCACGCTGCATAAAGTAGGCCGCGTACTCGCACACCGACGTCTGCGCTTTTTCTCTTCCTCTTTTCACGTCGTGGCTCTTTTAACGCGCGTTGAAGGATCGATGCACGCGCGATGGTTAGTATGCCTATTAATGTGCGCTTCGAAGTTGTTATTAAATATTAGGGGCAACTATATGATGCAGCCTATCGTGGGCGCAGTGTCTTTCAATGTTTCATTAATGGCCCAATTTTATTTTGTTAAATGATGCGTAGTTGCGATATGTCTCTACCTGGTTACCTGGTATTAGCTGAGAACAGCTTAGAACATTTTATACGCGATTAATATTTATTCAAGTGATTTACTTTCCGCACACGCATTATACCAAGGGGATAATAAATAAGTTTTTTTTGTACAGTTTCAATAATTATAGACTTTTGCATTGCAACTTTAAATTTTCTAGTATACCAATTTCTATTTTTTTTTTTATTAAACTTTTATCCATAATATGTAAATGTTTCTAATTAAAATTATAGCAGTTAAATTATTGAAAACAGAAATTTGTATACTATCTTTCGTTTTATATTTTATACAATAAATAATTAAGCCGAGTGAACTTATTGTATTGTAAAACTTGTCCGAATTAGTATTAAAAGCAATAGTGATTTTACCAGCAGCATTATTTTTTATTCGGCTTTTTTATTTTTCAAATTAAAGAATAATTATTTATGATATTTTGGAATTATTAACTAACATGAACTTGGTACACATTAATGAATTCTTTAGTTAAGATGAAACATGGACTCTTAACTTGTCTTTGCAGTGTGAAATCACGAGTTGGTGGATTACCTTGGCTTGTGCACTCGTTTACGGGCAAATGACCTCTTGCGATTTTATTCATTAGACCACTCAGTGCTTTATTGTATGTACATTTAGATTTAGACAAGTGCAAAGTGTAATGAAGTTTTTATTTAATAAAATATGTAAAGAGCTTTTATTTAAACTTATCTAAAGAACGAGGTTCATCTGTAATAGCACATATATACACACACAAAGTACTTTTACTTATTAAGATTATATATTTGATAAAACTTGATTTTTATATAAAAAATAAATTTTGCCTATAACAAAATTTAATAAATACCAAATCTTTGTTTCAGTCAATGTTTGAAAAATCAAAGGAGTTGTCAGATTCACCAATCAAAGGACCCGTTACTCTAGAAGATGAGGAACGAATGAGGATATTGTTACCATTTCACCTGGCACCAGAATACCTACGATTTAATCCTTATATTCTTAGCGGTTACCGAGGATA
The DNA here is from genome assembly GCA_036873485.1 of Torymus texanus. NCBI lineage: Eukaryota > Metazoa > Arthropoda > Insecta > Hymenoptera > Torymidae > Torymus > Torymus texanus. The sequence continues at coordinate 16,840 of JAYJLV010048562.1, forward strand.
TTTGACTACAAAACTATGTATAGAAAGGTTCGTTGAATACCGTTACTTGTATGTTTCGATTTGGTAATATTCATATGTATTAAAATATTATTATTATTTACATTTTCAGTATATTCTGGTGGACAAATGAAACGATTAATATTTGGAGTCACATTCTTGGTTTTATGCTGTTTTGCGGTTTAACTTTTTACGATCTATATTTAGTAAACATTACTGCACCATTTGGTGATAAAGTACTCTGTGCTTTACTTCTAGTTTGTTTCCAAGTAAGTTTACGAAGTGTGTGACTTGATTAAATATACTCTGTGAAATAAAACAAGCTAACTTATTCTAACATTATTTCAGGCATGTATGATACTTTCTTCAATATACCATACGTTTTCCTGTCGAAGCGAAAAGGATTACTGGTATTTTCTATCATACGATCTTCTAGGAATTGCGCTTAGTTTACTAGCAATCTATATGTCAGGAGTCTACTATGCTTTTTGGTGTCATAAGGTAAACTATGGATGAAATTATTTCTAATCTTTATGGAACATTTTACTGATACAGTTGATGCTGATAAACTATTCCGCTATGAATAGTTCATTCAAAAGGAGAAAAATAAACATTCGCTTTCGATATTTTCTAAAGAAAGTTTTATTAAAATACTCCAAATTTGCATAACTTTATGACTCATTCATAGTATAGAATGAAAGTAAAAGTTTAATATACTTCATCTAAGAGAAATTTAACTTTAAAAGATTTACGTTTATAGTTAACATGATGGATGTATAATATTACCTACTAAAATTACAAAAAAAAGAAATTATTATCTCTATAAACATTTAACTGTTATTCCATCTGAGAAAGTGATTAGTATAACTATAAAACTGTTATTAAGGCATAATATCACATTAATGGCTGAAAAAGAGAATAATTTATTTTTTTCTGTAAAACTAGAAGAGGTAATATTAACAGACGGATTGCATGAAAAGAGAGCCTATAAAATAAGGGACCATGTTGGTGAACATGATATCTTTTTTTCTACGCTTACTTGACGCTATAGTTAGTGATACTTAGCATAAGCTTTTAAAATTTTATATTCGTCAAATAAAGTTTTATACATTGCGCCAGATGCATAAAAAACAGTTAGAAAATTGTCTTCTTCTACAGCGTTACAGTCTCTTCTATAGTTAATCTACCTTCTTTTGAGATAATACCAATCGCATTAAAATAAATTAGTAAACATGACAATAACTGACCTTACACTGAAAAACAACTCGAAACTCTCTCTTTTTTTTTTAAATAATAAAATTTATAAAAAAATAGTAATAAACCTTTTATTATTTGCAGAAACTCCAACGGTTCTATTTAGTTACCGTACTCGCAATTTTCATCGTGGCAATGTTACTACAATTGCCACGATACCAAGTAAACGATAATCTCAAACTCGCGGTTTTCGTTGGCTGGGCAGTCTACGGTGTTCTGCCCACGCTCCACTGGACAGTGGCGATGGGCGGCATGCAAAACCCGGTGGTCAGTCTACTATTGCCACGCGTACTGGGCATGTACATAATCAGCGGAGCTGCCTTTTTAATATATTTCAGTAAAATGCCCGAGCGATTCTTTCCAGGTACATTACACAATAAATGCGTAGCATTAAATTCTTGCGTGAAACATTGAAATGTTGATGTGTGACTGTGCTTCAGTACTCTAAATCTTTTTTAATTTAATACCGTTAGACCAATTATTTCGAGTACTTACGCGATTAGTAACACTTCATACATTTTCAAAGAATAACCGAGTACCAATTCACTAAAATTTCCTATACAATTGTATTTATATAAATAAATTTTCTTTCTTTCAAGGTTGGGTGGATTACATCGGCTCTTCGCATCAATGGTGGCATGTACTAGTAGTCGCTGCTCTCTATTATTGGCATAACACTGGTATGATGTACGTTGAGTACCGCCTGAACAACGGGTGTCCCAGTCTGAGTCAATTATGACATACGGCCTACGACGATCCTTCGTGTAAGTAAAATGCTTTCGTAACACAATAATTAAAAAATTACAACGAAGTCTTTGCATTCACATTCTTTTTTCTATCTTTTCTTTGTTTTATTACACATTCTATTAGAAACTTTGAAATTCCATTCCTCCAACACAATCTTTTCAATTTGCAGCTCCAGCGGTATTCTCTATGGAGTGTGCCTGCGAAATGGAGACACGATGGTCGTCGTGGTATTCCCAGGAATCGGTGGTGCCTTACTACGCTCAACAGGGTGTACTGTCCTGTCTTGTACAAAATCCGTTGCGCGCCTACGCACAACTGCAAAGGCTGTGAAAAGCCGCTTCGTGATTGATAAACATTTGGCGCCTAAGTGATTTTCGTGAAAATGGACGCTTGTTTAATTTATTGTGATGTTTTTTCAAGAAATCATAATTTTTATCGCAGCTTTGAAGTGTAATTTCAGTGTCTTCCCATTTTTATTATTAGGAAGTGATTTTTATGATGGAGATCGTAATTTTAGAAAATCGATGTAGATTAACGAAATTTTTTATTTCACAAGCGTAAATTATATATTGAATTAAGTTATTCATTAGTTTGGCTACGGTTTGACTATTAATCGCTGGAAGATTATTTTTTTTTAAATTAAGAGAATTGTTATTTCATAAAAGTGATTTTGGGATTTATGAATTATAAATAGAATTAAGCGCGCTTTAAATTTATCATAAACGTAATGTAAATATTTCCGTATATCGTTTTCTTAAAGAATAGCAAGGAATTTTTTGTTATTGAATGTAACATCAATATTTTTACGTTCCATATTTGTTTACAATTAAATAAATGAAATTTCATTCTTTTCTTTCGTAAAATTAATAATTGAAATATTACCACACTGAAAAAAGTTGTGGACAGTTCCTGCACAGGATATAGTGCGCAAAGCCACCTTACTCATCTTATCTGAGTATGGCGCTGCTGTTGCATGGCAACCGCGGGGTAACAGCTCGCTTGTTGAGTCGGAACATCACGTTTCAAACCTGTTATGTTTTTATAAACATTACTGATTTATTAGATAGTAATGATGTTGAATAAAATTTATCAATTAATCATACATATTCAGTCATTAGGATTCATAGTTCCATCATATTGAGTAGCTGGCGTCCATATTTGAAGACAGCTATATAATACACGTATATAAGACAACAGTTGTACAGCGTTTTTAGGCATCAGCGCTATACAAAAACTAGGAGAGCTGTCCCTCAAACGCATAGTATAGTTGCTGCATATGCCACGTACAGTAACTGGCCAAAACTTTTTTCAGTGCATTATTGATATTCTTTTATCCACGTACGTATAGTCATTACAAAATGATGGTTACCTACTCTGTGTTTCTGTTCAAGTAAATTTACTCTATGTATATTTTTTATAACGACATGAATTTTGTCACAAATAATGTAAACAACATGTATTATAGAATTACGTTCTCCCAATTTTCATTAAGTTTGCGTTTTGGTTTATATCTTTTATACAATTAAAATAGAGATTTTCAATCTTTTTTTAAACCAATGTTCTTACTGTATTTATTTTTAAAATCATCCATTTACCTATCTCTTCTCATGTACCTCTGCTTACCCGACCTGTCCACTCCAGCCTACACAATTTGACACAGCATTGAGGAATAGATGGAATGGTGTAACTACTTGAGCTTCTGAAATTTTAAACATTTTAAATTATGTTTATTTGTTATCCTCGACAGCGCTACATACAATTGAACATGACTAAATACTGGCGATAATAGATATG
>JAYJLV010048573.1:0-20626 GCA_036873485.1 Torymus texanus
ATATCCCCATTTCATGTAATAAAATCGAAAACCGTTTTTAAACCCCCTTAAAACAAAGTGATATTTTTTTTTTACTTAAACAAACCCTCTAGATATCCTGAGACTAAAAACTACATTAGAAAGACTATTTAATGAGTCGCCAGTAACTTGGCTGTTTTGTTAAATACTTCTTCTAATAAAAAAAACAGGCTAAATAGTTAAAGTGAAATAAAATACTAGTATAAACCGGAAACACCACCGGTTTAACAAATTTTGCAATTAAAATCAAAATTGCGTCGCCCTTTTCTGCCCTTACTTTTCCCCTATTAGTTTTTGTGTGCTCATCCCGAGCTATTGAGCTGATAACTCATGCTCAAAACAGAGCAACAGTTTCAGTAGGAAACATTAGTTGAGTTTCCGCTCGGAAACTCGACGTAACATTATTAAATGAAGAAAAGTATATACAAAAATGTAGATAAAGCGGCTTCTTGACGCTGCAACAGATAAACAAACAAAAGAGTTACTATTTTAACGCTTACAAAGTATTATTATCTAAAGACGCGGCTTATATACTACGGTGTACGGGTACGGAAGAGACGGCCCAGAAGTACCTGAGGTCGTCTGGGTCGGGAGAGGTTCCAGAAGTACTTGCGGACCTTTAGGAGCGGGAAACAGACCCGGGGGTACCCACGTTCTGACGGGTGTAAGGATCATGGAAGTACCCACGAATCCCCTGGGAAATAGTCCGGAAGTACCCGTGACTATTATGGTCCAGAAGTGCCTGCGACCGTTCACTTCGTCCGGAAGTACCCGCGACGAGGGTGAGTAGCACTCGAAGCTCAGCTGCCTATTCTTGTCACAGAAGCTCCTGCTAACAAGAGTAGACCCAGAGCTTAAGGTAGCGGGAGAAGTACCTCGCCGCTGCCCCGAACTGAACTTTCCAGCCGTGCGTGGCTGTATTTATAGCCACTGCGCGGTGGTGGGGAAGCGGTCGCGGCGGCTCGGCTGCCGCTCGCGGTGCTGTCTTGCGCATGCCTAGTTACGTCCACAGCGACGGCGCGGCGCTAATGCTGTGGCGCGAATATTTCAATAGTGACGGGCGTCTCCCGTCCCAACAAATATAATTAATATGAACAGAAAAATCTAGTTTATGATCCATATAAACACCCAGATCTTTGGTGGAGTCAGTTCTAGGCAAGACAACTGAATTTACTAAATAATTAAAGAGAAAGCGTTGGTGTGATCTCGAGAACGAAATGACTCTGTAAAGCAGGATAATGATAAAAGGAAACATATTCAAGAAAGGTTACTACTTAGTAATTTATTGACATTGGCTTTACAAAATTCAAACAATTGTGATCACCACATTGTGTTATAGCTGGAAGCAGTCGTACGCATAATCTATGCGTTGTGTACATCGCGAAATCATTAAGCTTATGTTATGCGCTATTGATCTACAAAGTTTAACTCAAGATATTCAACTATCTCTTAAAAACTACCACGATTGCATCCAAGTAATTGTGTGGAGTAATGCAGGTAATAAATGTTATTTAGTTGCTGTTAGACTGCCCAAATATGTATGTATTACAAAATTATTTGCTTCAATGTTTTGATAAGAATAATATTTTTCAAGTACAGTATGAGTCATGGTTTCAAATAGATCGTTGCACAATACCATGTAAAACTATAAACGTTCACGAATTCATGAACATGCTGGAAGAAAAGTTAATAAAATTTTGAACTCACGACTTTCTTGCAGAGGAAAAATCTCTTTTTGTGAGTGATTTAAAAAAAAAAAAACCTTCTAGGAAGAGAATTACTTGGGTGTTGCGATTTTACAGAAAATTATGCATGTGTTACACAAAATTCCACACAATCGTTCAACTGGAACAGCAATTAATCAACACTTTTTACAGTGGTTGTCTATTACAAAGACAATAAAGAGCTTAAACATATAAGCATTGCTATATGCATCTAAAAACTGATTACATAGTCAAGAAAATCTATTACTTAACTCATAGAACAGACTAGCATTTTAAAAATAAGACTATTCCACAATTTTCTTTTCTATAAAAAGATTTTGGAGTTCCTGCTCAATGGCATTTTTATGCGACTGTACACAGCAAAGGAACGTTCGATGGTATAGGCGCAAATTTAAAAAGAGGTGCCAAACGAGCGAGTCGACAACTTTCTTCCAATAATCCGATTTTAACGTCGCAAGATTTTTACAAGTGGGCTACGAATCATTGCAAAGGAACCAAAGTTTTTATAGCAGTCACGAATCCTACGAAGAACCGCTTTGAAACTAAAATCAAAGCTAGATGAATAAAACTACATTAAAACTCAAAAAACAACTTTCGGCTGTGAATATCAAATGCTCCCTGCGAAATTTGTTAAAAAACAGTGAAAAATTACCTGCGTTGAAGAAAAGCCATTAGTAATAAATAGTAGTGTATTGATGCTATTATTAATAAAACGCATTTTTTCTAACAAAATAACTTCTAGAAATCGTAATCGAACATTGCAGATGGCGAAATCTGAAGTAGAAAAGAATATTTCATAAAGAATCAGAAATGATAAACAAAAATGCGAAATGGCTTTTAGAGAGAGAGAGGCGGACCTAGTTCCCGCGCTAACTGCGCGCGACGAACCACGCGCATGAAAGGTGTAGCGTCTACTTCTTCGCCTTCTATTTCTCGGAGAAAACATCTTGAGCACTTTTTGCAAACTATTCATTCCTACGTAAAAAGTGCTGAGCTTTTGATCTAAATGGTCAAACTAATATTAGCAATATACTTTTTGATATATGTGATGTTTTATAATTTTCAAAGATGAAAATGAAAAATTTCGTAAGAACTACTTACGCTATTAGAAAGCTGAGGAAATAATACGTCGGATAGGCTTATCGAAAAATTTTTAAATGTATATTAGTATCGTAAACATGAGTTAGAAATAGCATGATTTGACGCTCGAGCGCCGCGCTGTGAGAGTTGAGGCGAAACGCCTCATATAGCACCTCTTTACGAATTAAGTAGCAACCTACCTCATCGACAGTAAAATATACTCTATATAGACTTGGACAACCTACATATACATCTGTAAGTATTAGTTACAAAGTAAGGTGTAAACACAGCTGACAGCACAATAACATTAACGTAGGAACTTGTTTGCCTCTAAAAATTGCCAAAGTTTGGAAGCTTGTAGCACAGCGAAAAATCATCGTTTCCCTATCAATTTTTTTTTAAATTGAAGCTTAGAATCTGAGCTTTACGAAGCCGAAGCTCCTTTTTGTTGATGCACCCTTGGAATTAGCGATCACGAAGTTCAAGGTCACCTTTTGAAACTTAAAAATTTGCAAAGTTTGCTAAGATCCACGGACTTGTATAAATTTTTTTTATAACTCTGATCACGGGAGCTTGGAGTTCAACTCTTCCTCTTTAATCTAAATAAAGTAAATCTCTCCGATTTTTTTACGCCATGCACCATATTTAAAAAAAAACGCAAATTACGTTTAAGAGATTGATTGTTGAATACCTTATATGGCTTAAGTCACCGCTGCAATATAAGCAAATAAAACAAAGCCAACTAAAATTAAAGAAGAAGAAGAAGATTGTTGAATAGACGTATCATATTGGCCCTGACAAGGCTCGATTTTCCATGTTTTTGAGTGTATGTGCATCTTCCAACTAAAGTAATTTACAGCGTCAAAAATTGTTATCATAATATTTTCAATTTTTGCTTGCTGAGCCATTTTAATTTCACTTGATTTCCAATTTTTTTCAATAATCCCTTTTATCAATAATACCTTTTTAATTTCTTTTAAGAAGGTTGTTCTCAATATTTATCTTATTTTCTCATTAAGTTTTATATCACGAATGAATTTTTCCTTTTCGTCGATATGTATACGTTGTAACGGTGTGATACACCGAAAAAGCGAGTACGGGTGTCGTGCGAGAAAAGTCGGCATGTAGCGCCGATCGTCTGTTCCTCGAAGGGAGCGTGCGCGACGTAAGGTGTGTGTGTGAGTGCGAGTGAGAGGGCGCGAGAGAGAGAGAAGAACGCGTTCGACGGTTAGCCGCTGCTAACTCTCGCACTACATACAACAACCGGGAACTAACGCAAACGCACCCAACGCAACTATAAGCCTATCGCTTACCGGGCTGGCCAGCCATGACGATGGTCCCGAATTTCCTCTCTAATTCTTCGAAGCTGAGACCTTCGCCTGGCAACTCTTCCTTGGCTCGGATATCCGACAAGACGCTTCGTGGACAGCTAAGACTGTGACGTCGATGATCGTCCTACACTAGTTTTTCTTCCTCGAGTTCCTTCGCACACAATACCTCTTCACGCAACTAGACTTTTCGCCCCCGCTGTTTCGCGCGAAACGCTCGATGTCTCAGTCTCTCCGACCGCGCATTCGCCTGTTTCGCACGCGCACGCCGCAGGCGGGTCGCTCATCGCCTCTTCCTTCGGTGGTCGCATCATCTCTTCTTCCGGACCACCTCCTTTCTCCACATAGGGCTTTAAATCTTTCGCCGGCATCAGAGTGTATTCTACTCCTCGCCGATCTACTAAATCGTACGTATTCATACTCCGCACGCTCTTCACCGTGAAAGGGCCAGTATATTCCGGGGCCAATCCACTGGTTATTTCAGCTGCCGCGGATGACAGTATGCGGTTAACCCGCAATACTTTGTCGCCTACTACCCAGCCGCTAGACATATGCTTCTTATCATAGTGATCTTTCTGCCGATCATGCTCTTCTGTCGATGACTGGTGGGCTCTATGATAGGCGTAACGTAGATCTTCTAGTCTTTCACGCCACGATTCTATCAACTCCGTTTCCATTCTCTCCTTGGCCATCCGTTCTGGTCGCCTACGAAGAGTGCTAGGCTGCTCCGGCTGTCGGCCGAAATTCAGCATGGCGGGACTGTATCCTGTAGAACTATGTATCGCCGTATTCATGGAGAACATAGCGGACAAGAGATGTTCATCCCACCCCGTGTGTTTGTCCTCCACAAATGCCTTCAAGCGCGCTTTGATGAACTTGTTCGCTCGCTCAGTAGGATTCGCCTGCGGTTGATAGGGCGGAGTAGTCTTGTGCCTCACATCTGTGCTCGTCAAATATTCGTCGATTTGCCTATTTTTAAACTCCGTACCATTGTCGGATAAGAACACTTCTGGAGCACCAATGCGACATAATACAGTCGACTTAAATTCTCTGATGATGGTAGCACCGTTAGCCTTTCGCACAGGGATAACCTCAATCCATCTCGTAATGAGATCTTGTAACACAAGGATATAAGAGTATCCCTTCGCGGTGCGCGGGAGCGGGCCAATTATGTCCCCGTCCACGACCTGCCAGGGGCGTTCAACGAAGTGCTCGCCCATCTTACCTCTCAGCGGCAGTTGGTCTACCTTTCCGCGCTGACAGACATCACAACTTCCAACGTATCCGTCTACCATCTTATAGAGTTTCGGCCAATAATAGCTGAGTGCTATTCGAGCGTAAGTTTTATCTCTTCCGTGATGTCCAGCTTCCGGTGCATCATGGCCTTCTTTTATCACGGCTACCCGATGATCTGCAGGCACTACTAACTTCCAGGCAGCTATCCTGATCAAGGATTTCTCCCAAATAACTTGGTCGGTAGGTGTACAGATTTCCCCCCACCATCTTCCAGCGGGGATGATCCTGCGGAGATTTCTTGACTTCTGCCACCCTCTGGATATACCATTGGTCACTCGTCTCCTCGGACCATGTGGTAGCACTAATCTGGGTTTCTTCAGTCTCATTCAGACGAGACAAAGCGTCAGGCACATAGTTAAGTGCCCCTTTCCTATATTCGATATCCTAGATTCGAATATAGTTGAAATGTTTTATTAGAATTCGAACAAGCGTGCACGACAGAAGACGACAGCGCGCAAGCGCACACACAACGGATCAAAACAAGCGCGCCGGGAGAGAGAGCCGCGCGCGAATCAAAACAACAACATTGCACGCGTGAAGCAGTAGACGAGATTTCAGCTTACGAATAAGTCGAGTTGAAATGAAATAATATTTCTATGTTCACCCGAAATAAAATTTAATATATTTTTTACTCGAAATATTGTAACAGGTCGAGTGTGTATGTGTGCTATTTAAATATACATGTATACATAGATGATTTTATACGCAGCGTACACAGAACACTGTACATAGACAAAATTAAAGTAAGAACATAACACTAATAGGATAACCTCATGAACATAGAAATATTATTATTATTATTAATTAATTTGGCACAAATAACATATTCATATAAATGGTATTTCAAAATTTTCTTTTACCCTTAACTAATAAATAACAAACAAAAATATGAACATGAATAAATTGGTGTTACGAAATTGCTATGCATAAAATTATTTTTATAAATAAATTAAAATAACTACATCGAATTATTTTTTGAGAACAAAATTTCTTTTTATCAATTAATTTTAGAACAGAAGGTGAAAATACAAAGTTTCATAAATCAAAATTTTGCAATTACATGGCTGTTTGAGAATGCCATAGTTAAATGAGGATGTTCATTCTGTGGGTAGGTGAGAATGAGTTGTACAACAGTAAATTACAAAATAACAATGTTTTGAGCATAGCGCATATAAACATTACATTCATTGAGTTTACATTATATTACATTATTAATTACAGTATTGAACGTCGAGTTTCACCATGTGTATTGTGTGTGTGTGTGAGTGTTGACCACAGTAATCGCACAACGCGTTCAACTAACCTGGTTGTCGGTGATTTTTAAGTTGAGTTTTGCCGTTGTGTATTTGTCAATTATATTAATTGACTTGATTTGATACGATGTTACTGATCGTAAACCTTCCACTGATGAGTGATGTTGTAACGTACTTGTCCGTTGAGAGAGTGAGTTTCACCGAGTAGCTTCACGGGCTGCTGACGTCACGCTGACGTTGCGCACGATGGTGAGAGAACGCCGATGATGTACTGTCGTTGCTGTTGTCAACTATGAGTGGGCCGATGAGTACAAGTCCCTATTGAGTATAACGCCGCTGTGAGGATCCATTGGTTCACTGCTGTTGCGATTGACCACCTATTTGCAATACGCACTTTTCCAAACGATGAGTGTATGTAACTCGCTGCACACGTTGTTGCCTCGTGGAGCGTCGTTAGCAGAGAGAGAGAGAGAGTTTGAAAAAGAAAGGGGCGGTAGATATCGTCCTCTTCATTATGAGAATACCGCAGTAATCAAGTTCACTCTCATTTACCTAAACAAGAGTGAGGGAGACTCCAATAACACTGCTACGCTGCTAGTCAGTGTAAATACCGATGATTCGGACTGAGCACTGGTGAGTGCTGCCACCGCGCAGGCACTCGTGAGTCTGCCGCGCATTCAATCTGCAGCGTGCAACCGCGGGAAAATTCAAATGAGCAAAAAACCATACTCTTATCCAAACATGGTATTTTGTTAATAATATAATGAATAAATGTTAATTATTAGAGTCGGCTAATTTTAAATTATGAAAATTGATTAAACTAAATAATAATTGCGTTTTAGTGCCGGGGGAAGAATTAAAAGATCAAAAATAATTTTTGGTGTTTTACAAAATTTATATTGTGAAATAGAAATAATCCGAATAAAAGAATTTTGAAAAATAAAGGATAACCTTCAGAACACTTTAATGAAAATAAATGTATAAAGTGTTTTGAGAGTTAAAGGTTTTTTTATTTGAGAAAAATTGAACTCGAGTTATTCAATAAAGAACTAATAAAATATATTAAATAAAAATTATTTATTATAAGCGAATGAAATAGAAGCTGAAATCTCGGTGGGTATTTTAATTTCAGACGTTATTACTTTTCTGGTGAAGTATAAAATTATTTTTTCAAATATAATTTTTGTTTGTTTTTTGTTGTTTACCCGAATTTTAACTGAAAGTAAGTACTCGCGTGTGCATATAAACATTATAAGATAAAATCAACACACAACAAGTAACCGAAGACATGATCAGCGACGTCGAGCAATGGGTGTTCGAGCAGAACTTAAACGAGTTGCAAGGAAATCTAACAAGGTTAGAATTGAGATCGGATGGTACACGAACCAACAGAGCTCAAAGATTAATTCAATGGATGCTTGGGGAATACACAGCAGCGGACTTTATAGTAGATAAAGATGGAGAAGCTGCGCAGGCTCGCAGAGAACAGCTTCGAGGAACATTTATTGCAGAAGCAGTACAATCAGGAAGCGAGGGTAGTGCATTAATTTTGAGCCTACTGTCTACCCAACATATGAAAACGCGTTATCCTGAAGAAGACTTAATGGATAACCAAAGACGTACTCGATATGCATCGAGCAATCACACGAGCCTGACGGCGCAAGAAAGCACTGAACAACAAATAGATCAGACGAGTAGCAACCAACCAAGCGAAACAGCACAGAATAATACAAAAAGAACTCAGGATAGCACGAAGCTGGCTCTCGTAGATACGCACGGAGAAACCTTCTACGTGCCAAAGAAATGGGATCGATGCTCGCACAAATGCTAGCAGATATAAGATGTCTTAAGGAACAGACAGCATTACACGAGGAAACAAGAATGAAAGCCCCAGCAACAAGCACGTACATCGACGGACATCGACAGGTGGATTTTCAAGACACATTCACGCGGTACCAATACGAGCCAGAGCAGACGACAAACACTACTCTGCCTCAACTGCCTGCTTCTCCGAGACAGCCGCGGATGAGTACCCGATACAGCGGCTAGAGGGGCGAGAATACCAGCAATACCGGTAATAGGCAGCAGGCCCTGACGACTGTGGATAACCATCAAGACTGGACATAAGCCAGCACGTCTTCAAGGGGAAGAGATATAGGGCAAGTTGTTCGGAAATGGAATATTTCATTTTCCGCGGAAAAAGCCTAGAGTATAGATGCTTTTCTAACAAAACTTAAAGATTGCTGCCAGTTGTCTCACCTGTCAGATGAAGAATTTCTCTTATCGTTGTCGAAGCTCTTCAAAGGGACAGCGGCTATCTGGTTTAGAATCCATCGCAAGATGTGGAGAACGTGGGATGATTTCTTACGTTAAGCGCGGCGATGGTATGGAACCAGCCGGCAATACCAACAGCGGCTAGCCGCGGAGGCCACTGTGCGTACGCAAGGCCCGGAAGAGCCGACGAGGGATTACATTACGTGCTTGCTAGCGATAATGGAAAAGCAAGTGCCTCGTCCGAGCAAGAGTCAGCAACTGGATCTCCTTCATCGAAATCTTTTGCCGCACATCCAAAAGCTGATTAAAAGGGCCGAAATGGACGATGTGGAAGCCTTGCTCGACCAAGTGAATAAAATCGAGCAGACCGTTGAGTGCGAGAAGGGCTACCGGCCACCACCGACTCCCGAAACTATTCTCTTGCCGAAAATGGCTTATAAGGGGAAAAAGTGTGAGTCTAAGACGTCGAAAAGCACGATCAATGCTGTAGTGTCCGGGACCAAGGGAGACTCGAATGGAATAGAAGAGATGCTGAAGAACTTAGAAGATCAGATGAAACGGTTGGCCGCGCAGATGAAGGCTATCAACCAAAAGTCAGACGAGTTCGATCGTCTGCAGTTCAGAGAGAACTCTGGGGACAGACAGGACTCGTATCCGCAGAAGCGAAGAAATAGTCGAGGAGAGGACTTCAAATCGCGTGATAAAGGCGAAAACAGCCGAAGTTTGGATAACCGGAAGGAGGGCACGTGTAGCCGCCCTAAGTTTGATCCCTCGCAGCCACTGACATGTCACGGTTGCGGCCGTCTGGGCTTTATGCAGAAATACTGCCCAGACTGTTCGGGAAAAGCCAACGGGAGTGGTTAACAGGGGTCAAAATCGCTCCCCGTACAGAGAAAACGGCCCCCAAGGAGAGACATGAGGGGGGTGCAGAAGTATTCGCCCCTCGCCCAGAAGGAAAAGAGGCTGTCTCGATTGCCCCCGAAGGGGATAAGGGAGCCATCCCAGTGAAAGAGAAGGCACCAGTTGCCGTAGAAACCACAGCTGATGGGTAGGGAGCAGAAGCTACCCCAGCCGCGATCTCAGAAGAGGTTGGTGATTGTTCCTCGTCGAATCAAGTCCAGATGGCGCTATCAAGGAAAGATGCAGAAGTACCATCCGCCCCTCCAGAAAGAGGTAGTAGGCAAGTTTTAGCGGCCGAAGTAGCGGAAGCAGATCGCCGTCGGAAGGAAGGCTCTTTAACCGAAAGAAGAATTCCGGTTGAAGAGGAAATAGCCGAAGCCACCTTAGCAACAACCTCCGAAGAGGTTCACCTCCAATCTTCTCCATGAATACGGCGATACATAGTTCTACAGGATACAGTCCCGCCATGCTGAATTTCGGTCGGAGCAGCCAAGCACTCTTCGTAGGCGACAAGAACGGATGGCCGAGGAGAGAATGGAAACGGAGTTCATAGAATCGTGGCGTGAAAGACTACAAGCTCTACGTTACGCCTATGATAGAGCCCACCAGTAATCGACAGAAGAGCATGATCGGCAGAAAGATCACTATGATAAGAATCATAGGTCTAGAGCCTGGGTAGTAGGCGACAAAGTATTGCAGTTTAACCGTGTATTGGCCCCGGAATATACTGGCCCTTTCACGGTGAAGAGCGTGCGGTGTATGAATACGTACGATTTAGTAGATCGGCGAGGAGTAGAATACACTCTGGTGCCGGCGAAAGATCTAAAACCCTATGTAGAGGAAGGAGGTGGTCCGGAAGAAGAGATTATGCGAGCATCGAGTGAAGAGGCGATGAGCGACCCGCCTGCAGCGTACGAGTGCGAAACAGGTGAATGCGCGGTCGGAGAGACTGAGACACCGAGCGTGTTGCGCGATAAAACGGGGGCGAAACGACCGATGGGGAGGCCGTAAGGAACGCGGAATTTAGCGGGCATCCTGGTTCATAAGTTTATCGTCGCGGCGCACGCGGCGAGGAAAAGTCCCCCAAACTTCCGTATATTAACTCCTCTCCCTTACACTCTTTTGTTGCAGTTTTTACCGTCAGGGTTGAAGGAGAGGTTATCCTTGTGGTAAACGTTACTGTATATCCGTGCGTGTACCTCTACCTTCGTTTTATTTTCCCTTCCTTCATCTCTTGGACCCTTCCTCGCCCGTGTTATACAGTCTCGTGCCGCGATTTCGTAAACCGCGTACACGACGTCTAGGAGGGAGGTCTAACGGTGTGATACACCGAAAAGTCGAGTAGGGGTGTCGCGAGAGAGAGAGCGCCGCGAAAATTAGGAGAGCAAGGCAGTAAGGATATAGTGTTTTTTTGTCTGATTGAAAGTGTGCTCGGTCGTTGAGGAAAAATCTAGTGGCGTGAAGAGGTATTGTGTGCGAAGGAACTCGAGAAAGAAAAACTAGTGTAGGACGATCACCGACGTCACCGTCTTAGCTGTCCACGAAGCGTCTTGTCGGATATCCGAGCGAAGGAAGAGTTGCCAGGCGAAGGTCTCAGCTTCGAAGAATTAGAGAGGAAATTCGGGTCCATCGTCATGGCTGGTCAGCCCGGTAAGCGATAGGCTTATAGATTTTCACCTCGTAGCGCACTGTGTTTGGATGTTGTGTGGTTTGCGTCGACCTGCGTGTGTTTGATATTTTTGTCCCTCTTTCGCTTTGTAGTGTGTTCGTTGGTAGTGTAATAAATTGTACGGATTTTATTCACAAAGCCTCCGAGGTATTGTTTTTTTCCTAGTGACGAAATTGCCCAACTTCCCCGAAACGTTTCCGACCCTTTTTGAATTGCTTTCAGAGAGAATTAAAATACATTGAATACCCTTTTCTTTTTATCGGGATTTCGCGCTCAATTTCACGGGATATTCTCGGCGAGCTCAAGCCTGTAGCAGGAGGAGGCGAAGGTAAGTCCGGCCGAAACCGTCAAATTAACATATATTCTCGCGCGCTGACGTGACAATATCGAAGTATTGTTTGTGCGGAGATATCCCTGTTACAACGTATTTAACCTCAAAATTTTCCACGTTCTCTATGCTCGCACTTTAGCACGTGTTTCACTTGCCGACTTTAATCTACTTGCGTCGCACTTTTATTTTAAATATATTCCAAAAATCTTTTCACATTTCGCTAGCTAACAGTGTTTATTTTCTGTTCATGCATATATTTTTCACTTTCCAGTTTTCCAAACTGATTGTTTGGTACTTTAAACTTTTGTTTTGTTTGTCCCTTTTATTATTTATTTTATTTTGCTAAAGAGATTTTAATTTTTCTTCTTGACACCTTTATTCGACTGTTGAATTATAAACCTTGCGTTTCACCTTCTTTGCGAGCATTTCTTTGCACGTGGTTTTTACGAGCTTTACTTGTGCTTAGTCTCTCCCCATTATTTTTATATGACTCGAATGTCCATATACAAGATAACAAAAATTTTTAGCCACGCACTACCATGTTGGGATTGGGTGGAGAAAAAGTGAGGAAGAACCCTTTTTAGAAATAATATAGATAGTTTATTGGCGGCAAAAGCCAGTCGGCACGTCTGCCGTACATCACAGTCAGAAAAAGAGTAGAATGAAGCATTTGCGCTACACAACTCTCACGCCTCGAGCAACTCTCATACAGACACGCATGAATGGAGAGAAACGCATGTTTGTGTTTCGTCCGTCGTCGCTCAGTAGACGCGCATACTATTGTATTTTCGAATACAGCGTATATGGTGTTGAAACATTCACATATTCCAACACGGACATTTTGTCTATTTCGGTAAAGACAGATTCAATGGGCTTGACTGTCTGTATATTGGGTTTTATAGTAGCTTCCTTTACTGTGGTTGTTTCTTCTACAAAATGTAGATGCTTGATTTCAGAAAGTTTAGGATTTAGACAATAACCTTCTGGACTTTTGTTTCGTATCTCAGTTTTGTTTGAATCTGTTTTCTGCTTTATACTTTCGAATATTATATTCCTCGTTGTGTTGCTAATTCCCTCTTCTAGTAACAGGATATTTTCCAAAGAGTACCTGAGATGTTTTCTGGAAGTAATTGGACGCGGAAGAGTAGACGCACTATAGACTTTCCTTGGCGCGGTACTACGCGGTACAGCGCGTAGATTGCGCGCTCCTCGTTGCCTATGTAATAACATTTTTAATGTTTAATTCGTCATCTGTTCCTCTGGATTTTTAATAATGCATGTAGTAATATTTTATTAACTAATTTATAAAAAAATTAAATTTCAAAGTTAACAACAACATAGTAACTCTTGTACTATTTTTTCAGTATAGATAATATTGCTTCCTCAAAGAGGAAGCTTTGTAATGCTGAAAAAATTTTTGGAACAAAAAATGTCTAAAAACATGTTTAAGGACTATTGGCACAAAAATCCGTTGTTTTTGAGCAAAAAATTTTTCGTGTCTGTATGTATGATGTGTGTGTGTATACCGGCTATAACTTTTGAACAAATTGACCGATTTTTCATGGGACAAAGCTTATTCTCTTTGTTTCGGAGGGAAATAGAAATAGCTTAACCATTTTTTCATTTTATCCTTTTTCTTTTGTTTTGTAACCAAAAGACGATTTTGAATTTTCTTTCGGACTCGACAACAGGAGTAAAAGTCAACCAATTGTCTTGAAATTTAGCACAGCGATAGCTTTTTCAAATCTTCGAACCGAATTCGTTGTCCAAAAAGAAAAATCGGTCCATTACGACCAAAGATATTTGAGGTTAAAATTTTTTTCTAATATTTTAGAATAACGTTTCTTAAGAGAGTATTTAATTTATCGACTTAAAATTTTAACCACTTATCACACTGGTTGGGGTCAAGATTGAGTTACAATTTCAAGTGATTATCTTTATTTGTTTCTAAAAAAACAATATTTTAAGAAAAGTGCATTTTCTTTCCGACACGATAATAGGAGTAAAAGTCAACCAATCGTCTTGAAATTTGGCACAGATATAGCTTTTTTATATCTTTCACTGACTTCGTTGCCCAAAAAAACGGGTCTATTACGACCAAAAATATTTGAGGTTAAAAATTTGTTTTTAATTTCCGAATCGCATTTTCTCGCGAGAAATTTTGGTGTTCTCAATCTCACTAGCCCCAACTTCCCTGGTAGAAGGAAAATTGTGGCATAGTGGGGATTGAAGAACAGAAAGAGATCTAACTGTTGAATTATAAGTCGATTTATGCTTCACTTTGGAGCATATTCTAAAGACAAATCTAAAGAAGTAGGAAACAACTCGTAGCAACTTCTTTAGGGACGAATGCTCGCTGATGAGTTTCAAAATCTCTGGAGTATTCTCGACATAGCTCGATGGTACCTGGTTAGCAGCTAAACTAAGAATAGGTTTGATATTAAGATAGCTTACGTTAAAGTTAAGCTCATCATGAGTCTTTGATCATGGCTGGAAATTGTCTCACAACTAAGAAGGGCCTTTCCGCCATAAACTATGTGATGCTAATTTTGAAGGCTCAATACCTCTTGAAATAACGTCAGCGGGTTTGTCACTTCATCGTACGTGATGCCAGTAAGCGTTAGGCAAGAGGGTATGTATTTCTGAACAACGATTAGCGACAAACACAACCTGAAGTATTGTCTTTAAGCCAGAAGAGTACATCAGCCGAATCAGACCAGAGATGAATTCCGTAAATCTTGAGAGGTAAAGTTTCGATGAGGCTATGAACTAAGCGTGAAAGCAGCAAAGCAGCGCTAAGTTCTAAACGAGGTATGGTCAGCGTCTTAATTGGAGCTACTTTTGTTTTAGTTACTTGAAGTGTGACTAGAGTATTTTGATTCTGAAGCAGCCGGAGGTAAATAACTGCACCATACGCAAACTTTTCGCAATCAGGTATAAATCCACTTCAACGCATCTTAATATGGCTAATCGAGGGAAGACCTTGCAACCAGTTTCGCCAACGATTAGATATCTCGAGAGGAAGGTCTTCGTCCCAGCCTGCACTAAGAAGCCACAATGATTGCATTATGAATTTTGCAGTGATCACAATAGGGGTTAGCCATCACATAGGATCGAAAATACGAGCTATTCTAGATAATACAGAGCATTTGGTATAGGTCGATTCTATCGGAACATTATCGATGTGAAAACTAAAGTAGTCATTCTGAGGGTGCCATCTATGCCTAAAATTGGTACAGATGATTCAGATGCAAACAAAGAAATAGAATATGAGGCTAACATATTGAGTGGCAAGCAAGCAAGAACTTCTGGGTTGTTTGAGATCCACTTACGAAGATTGACGTGACCTCGTTTAAAGAGTTGAATTAACTCCGCTTGTTTGTTCGAAGCTTCCTCTAGAGAATGAGTGCCAGAAAGTAGATTATCTGAGTACATCTCAGATCTAACAGCTTCAGCTGCTACCGGATAATCTTTGCCGTAATCTTCGGCCAGCTTAAGCAATGTGCGTATGGCTAAGTAAGATGAACATGCCAATCCATACGACACAGTAGTCAATTGGTAAGTTTGAACGGGTTCATTTGTATTGAAACGCCATAAGATAGATTGTTAGGGTTGATCAGATTGTTCAACACCAATCTGACGGAACATTTTTTCTACGTCAGCTGAAAGAGCGACCTTGTACCTACATCAAGCACAGATCAAAGCGACGGGATTTTGAAGAAGATTAGGGCCAATGTGTAGAAGATCATTGACCGAAATCCCTGATTTGCTCTTGTTCGAGCCGTTAAAAACAGTACGTAACTTAGTTGGTGTACTGGTTTCCTTACACACACCATGATGTGGTACGAAGGCTTGATTTTCAGATGATGAATCTGATACAGAGGCGAGAGTCATGTAACCTAAATCAATGCACTCTCTTATGAAATTAGTGTAAGCAATTTTCAATTTTTTGTCTTTAGCAAAATTTGCTTCGAGACGCGAAAGTGCGCGCAATACGGCTGAATGAGAGCTTTCGAGATGAGCAGAGGTTAAGTTATCTCGATCTTTCCATGAGAGACTTACTATATACCGACCCGACTCATCCTATCGAGTGGTTTTTTGGTAAAAATCCTCGCAAGCTTGTTCGCGACGCGAGTAAGATTTTTTATCAGTGCCTATCTCCTTCGCCCTCCAAAAATCTTGTACGAGCTCCAAGAGTTTGGCTTCATGCTTGCAGCTGTTCGAACAATGAAGAGATATTGATTCTAACTCTATTTCTGGGGGTGACGAAGAAAGATTTCTTATTAAGAGCCATCCGAGTTTGGAGCTAAGTGCTATCGGTTGAAGTTTCTGACCCTTAACGATTTGATTTTCAATGATTTGCGCATAAACGCTTGCACCGAGAAGAATATTGATGCGCGAGGGTTCGAGATACATGGGGTCTGCTAGTTGCAGCCCTCTTAAGTATTCGAAATTAGAAATACCACCTACGATGAGGGCGTTATATGAAGATAATTTCGGCAAGATAACGGAATCAACTTCTAGAGAGAAAGCTGAATTGAAATGAGGTTGTATAGTAAGACAAGCTACCTTAGAAGGAACAGCGGCTGTCCTTTTACATTTAAAAGAAAGTAGATTACACAAAGCTTGTGTAACAATTGAGATTTGTGATCCAGGATTGATCAGCGCACGAACTTGAATTTTGGTAGCATTTGGACCAAGGGCGTTAACCCTAGCGACAGCTAAAAGTACTCCTGTACATTTAGTACTTACTATTGAGAGTGACTGCTTGAGATGCAAGTTGATCGTCTTCAGTAATGACGAGATTGCCACAGTTTGGGCTAGCTGTGCTTGGCACTGATACATTCTGACCAATCTGCGATGAACTGATTACTTGATGGCTATCAGTGTGCACCAAAGTGTGATGCTTTACAAAGAAAGCATCGACAATTGGAAGTACAATTCTTAACGTTGTGCTTTCCTGGACAATTCAAACAAAGGTTTGATGATAGAAGAAGTTCCTTCCGTTCGGGGATCGTCTTATTAAGAAATTGTTCACATCGATTTGTGAAATGAGGTTGATTACAAAAGGAACATTTGCTCCATTGTGGGGGGATCGGAGGTATCACCGAGATGTCTTTCCCATTCTTGACGAGTATTTATATCGAGTCGATTAAGTGTGAAATGTACAATTAAATCACTATCTAACTGAGCAGTTCTATTAAGAGGGGTTAAACTAGTAATAGAATTGAAAATTTCTCTAGAAATAAGTTTAATTTCAGCCGAAGTGTCAGACTTCATGGACCTAACCGAGACAATCTCTGAGATATGAGAACTAACAATACGACATTGATTTTCGTAATAATCGGTTAAAGCAGTCCATGCTCGTTCATAATTACCACGGGAAATGGGAAGGGATTTAATCCTTTCGAGGGCATCGCCTGTAAGGTGAGTGCGAAGATAATGCCACTTCATTACGGGTGATAGGTCTTCACGACGGTGTATGAGTGAGCGAAAAACATCCCTAAAGTTTTCCCAATCAGAGAATTTACCTGAAAACTTGGGTAAGTCAATCTTTGGTAGAGATTGGAATGATATTTTAGTAGATTGAGCAGTAATCGGAGGAACTGTATCCGGAGTTCAAGTGGTGGTACCTGATGAGTCCTTCTGTTCATCGAGGTTTTCAATAAAATCAATAAAATCACCTTTACGGTCATAGAAACTATCCTCAACGAGATAGACGAGACCACTAGTGAAATAAGCATGATTTTTATCAAGTTCCTTCAGATGCAAAATCCTGTCATGATTCTGAAGATAAGAGCTATAATTTCGCTCAAGTCCGGATAGTCGCGCGGTAGCGTTACCTCTAGTCATGTTTCCTTTACCTTTAGATTTAAAGTTCTGAAAGGAATTGGAGATCTTAGCCTGTAGAATCATTTGTCTAGCGGGGAATTCCTCCATTTTGGGATCAGATAATTAAATTGACTAGATACTGAAATTGATGATCGAAATGACTATCCTTGCCACTGGAGAGTAGACTAGAAATAGTAGAAATAATTACAACTAGACCTTAAAGCTAAAGACTTATGCTAGTGTATGACTAGAGATGCATATGCGGATGAGCTCCAGCGATTTCAGCTGATGATCCACTGTGTGGACAACTCCTCGAGATGGTCGAGTGTTGGCGATACCTTCCAACGTATCGGCCTCGTTGTCCACTGTTGTTACGGAGGTGAATTCAAGTAGCAATCAGCAATCAGTAAAGCAGCTGAACGAAGTATCAGCAAGCAGCATTACAAGTAACATCAGCAGCAAAGCAGCGACGTCCAGCGTAGAGCGAAATCAAATTAAGCGACGCTGCAAGGCTAAGCAATATAAGTAAGTGCAAAGCAAAAGCCAAACTCCAGATAAATGTAGTTCACTAAGGTCACGAATTAATGACCAAGTTCAAGTTAAATACGACTAAGTTCAAATTAATTTTAAATAGGTTGAAATCTAAATTAAGTAAGCTTGATAAGTTTTATCAAAAGACTAGATGATAAATCACAAGATTGCTCTTATATAAATTAAATAAATTGGAACGATACGTGTGTTCAAGAATTGGGCCGACTTGAGTGTCCAAGTATTGGGCCTGTGTCGTTGCGCGCTATTCATATGCGGGCGAGGCAAATGGACTCGTCCGTGCGAAGCTTCCTTGTGTGCGTACGCTCCCCCTGAACAATGATAATGGACTCGTCCGCCTCCCAACCTTGGCGATGACGTATGTTGCCTCCTAAATGTCGAGCAACCTGACGATCGTCTCCTTGCGATCTTGTCTCTCCTTCCGCTGCTGTATAGTTCGACGTGCTATGCGTCTCACCTCTTGATTTAGCAGCGAGCTAGTGAAAGAGCGGAATACACGTGGATACTCCATGTATCAAGTAGTGAGGACTCCGTTTCCTCGTGTTGCACTTGCCGGCAACATTTAATTGATCATCGTACGATCGCGATGATTCTAGAGCGGGCTTTAGAACGCACGCTCTTGTAACTTGAAGCTAGTTTTACAACGCACGCTCCGTTGTAGAATTTTCCCCTTATTGCTCTTGCCTACAACAAAATGGCTGATAAAAGTGGCAAGAGCCGGTAAGACACGCAGCACTCTTGCAACATACAGCTGTCAAGCGACGAACATTCCTTTTCTCATTGACTTTGAGTCGGCTTACACGCAGCCCTCCACAGTCATTTATATGGGGAAAATAGCAATTGATGTGCTATTTCCCCTAAGAATCCTTAGATGTGGCTTCTAAGCGCGCGCGACGATAAGACAAACCGAGAGAGACAGCAACGAACGCGCGAAGTCGGCATGCAGCAGCATGCGACTTTACGGCACTCACGACCACGTTATACTTCGATTTTGCGTACCTGTAGGGAGAAGAAACTTGCTATCTCTACGCCACTCGAGAGTAAACGTAGAAAATAGAGATAATTTTCTTCGGCGTGGCCATGGCGATGTCCTCCCACGATCCGGCTCGAAGGACCAAATGTTTTGTATAATGTGATGATGAATGGATCGGGGGACAGAGATTCAATAAATTGGCACTCTTCGTGTGGAGGTAAATCCAGTTTTATTGAAGAAGCCGTTGTTGTACAAATTATGCACGTATCGAGATCGTTGCCGTCTCCCTTGTCGTCGCCGGCTGAACTGCCGGTGCTTAGGTGCTAACGAGACATATAGCCGGCAAACTAAAACGTAGGCAGAAGTAGGGAAGATGGGAGAGGTAGCGAGGCGCGAGGTGATTGAATGCGCGGACTCTCACGCGAGACTCGATGTAATCTTGTGTAGGTCGAACGCCCAATGTCTTGACGATTCCGAACATATTGTAATATGCCCGGTATAGATTTAGCCTTGTCCAGTCTTATATTTAGTTTCAAAAAAGTTTCTGCATACGATTCTTTAATGCTATAAAAAACTTTCTTTTTTCAGTAATCTTTAGCTTAGTCGTACAGCTCTTCCGGCATTAAAATATGATTACCAGCAGAAACTTGTAGACTCGCTCATTTTGTACCTCTCTTTAGGTTAGCGCCTATACTATCGCACACGCCTTTACCATATGCTGCATAAAAATACCACTCAGCTCTAACTCCAAAATCTTTCTCATGAAGTAAAAGATTTGGAAAATTGGATTTATTCTTAAAATTCTGATGTGCTCCATTAGTTAAATAATAAACTTTCTTGACTGTAAAATTATTTTTAAGGTAAGATATTACAATCTTTTGATATTCATAAACGGTTATGGTATCATGATTTAAATTGTAGCAAATCAAAGCAATGCTTACATATTTGAGTTCATCATTTTGTTTATAGTACACCACAACTGTAAAAACTGTTCCCTGTTTGTTATTGCGGTGGAAGGACTGTGTAGAATTTGATATCAAAAGCATAATTTTCTGCAAAATCGTAACATCAGAGAAATACTTCTTCTTGAAGATTGCTTTTTACGATATTTATAAGAAGTAATGGCCTTTTAATCTTTTTTGAACATGTTCTCTTTCGCCATTGCTCTGTTTAATACGGGTCATTTGACAAGTACCTAGCCTCACCGCCAGATGGTGCCACTATCGCACCAGAAATACACTACAGTGCAGTATCATCCTGTAAACGGTTACAGACGAAATTTCAGCCGGATCGGAGTTGTAGTTTATTTTTGAGAGCGTGTAAAAGCAAGTGTGTCTGTGATATTTGAAAAAATGGAGAAAGAACAATATCGGTCGGTGATTCGATTCTTGTTTTTGGA